>JASDQU011377993.1:0-10816 GCA_032191745.1 Picea mariana | reverse complement strand
TGTGACAGACCTCCAACAAGATCCTCAAGAAAAACCAATATTACTATCCTCCAAAAAGCTTCCCCCCCCAGCCAAACCAGTAATATAGTCCTCTAATATAAAAAATAATGCTCCAAAACCAATGTCCCCCTATCCCCAGTATTTCCCCCTTACTTTATCCTCCATTCCCATCATTCATCGCCTTCTTCCCCCATTAATTCTCAACCACTTTATCCCCTTTTCATTAATGGGTCATCTATCGATACACTAAGTTTCAAAATGAAAATTATTAATTTATTAAACTAATATTTCTTAAACAAATATTTAATCATGATTATTAATTGATTAATTAATTAAACTAATATACATTAAACAAATATTTAATTAGGACAATTAATTAATTGTTTATTTAAACTAATATACATTAAACAATTATTTAATCAGGACAATTAATTAATTAATTAATTAAACTAATATACATTAAACAATTATTTAAATCATGACAATTGATTAATTACCTAGGGTTGTTACAATACGCCCACGACAAATTTGAAGATTAAGTCTTCACGGAGAATTCCCAAGATAGGAGAAGGTGGTAGCAAGGATGGTCGACCCCAAAATGACCAGGTTTAGGGCCATGATCCTAGATGAACAGGCGATTACCATAGATCAATAGGCTCAAGAAGCCCTCAGAGCTAGGGAAGAAATTAGAGTGACAGAAGCAACAGAGGTTCCCCTGGTGGCTCTAGTGCAAGATAGAGGATTTCCTATGACACAAGATGCACAAACAAGGGGATTTCTCATGATATAACAATAACAATGAGTAATTGATCAACTACAAGATGACCCAGACCTCGTAGGAATGCCAAGGTCCCCGACCAACAACCCAGATGAGAGTTGGGTAGGTTCAAGTGGCCTTGAGCTAATACAAATTGATGAAATCATCGGGTCATATGAACCTAAAGTTACAACACCATAGGACAGATCACCGGGGGACGTTTTAGCTCAGCCAAAGATAGTAAGAAGATTAGGGGAAGAAAGTGTGCCAAACCCCCTACGTAAATTGATAAACATCTATGATGATGAAGAAAGTCTGTAGGTATCCCAATCATCAAGGAAAAGGAGCCTAAGAAGGCATCTTTCCCAGCTCTCGAAACTCAAATTTGGGGCCCTTCAAATAATGACCAGGAGGTCGAAAGGGTCTTAGACACTAAACTAGTCGATGTACCGGAAACTCAAATGGATAGTCCGATGGACGAGCCAGGGTTGGGCGAGAAAAACGAAGAATCTCCACAACATGAAATCGACATATCGATGGAGGATTATCAAGTACTGAGCCTACCCCTAATGCATCAATTTCAACCGATACTCAACTTCCTAATGAGCAACAAACAGAGTCTGGACCTTGATAATAGATGGAGGAGGTTCAAGAACCCAATCTTGAACAAATATACACCATCGGGAGCCTGGGAAATATGATTACCTGGGGAGATCAACAAATCCCCGAACCCGTGGATGAATTTTCTAACATGCATGCCATCTCCTATGACTGGAAAAGGAAAGATATCACGCAGAGAACCACAAAGAAGAGGAGGATTACTCTAGATTTCTCCATCCTCATCACCACAGAGGAAAAACTAATCAACATGGAGCATGCCAAGACATCTGAACTTACCAGCGCAGGGATGGAAATCACAGATGCCACCCTATATAGAGAAAAAAGGGATGAAGAGTAGTTGGCCTCTGCTCTGAAGGATTTGGAACATCTACGCCATTTGGCGAAATATTACCAGAACACCACACAGGCCGCAGTGTTCCTAAGGAGCGAATTCCAGGAGGCCTATAGTAAATTTACAGATGAACGACACCTATTCACTACAAGGATAGTCGAGATTCAAGAAGACACCCTCATGGCACTGGCCATGTGCAAGGATATGGACAGGTGGTATGAAAAAGCACACCAAGTCGTAGAAAGGATCAACTATATCAGCGTGGTTCAACAGGGATGAGATGTCGAAGAGCATGGCATCCAGGTGTTAAAGGAAAGAAGTCTCGACCGCATAAAGGAGTCAACCGAATATTGGGAAAAAATGGCTCAAGAAACTTATCGGGAAATCCAAGAGAAATGGGCCGAGTGAGAAAAGAGCTAGACCAAGATCAACCGGGCAATGAAAGACATTGGCCTCCCCAAATTCAGCACACCCGGTGATTTTGTCGACTTGCGCGACATAGTCAAATCACATGCCAAACAAAACTCATCATGGGCTGCAGAGATAGAAAAGGTGGCAGACATGGCGCTAGGACAAGTGCAGCAGTTCATGGAACACCTGATCAAAGCTCGAGCCATGTTGCAGTAGTTAAGTTCCAGAATAGTTAAATATCGGGCACGGGCAGTAGAGAAAAGAGATATTATTTCTACCCCAATGGAACAACATATATTCCCATATGCTAACACATGCGAGGATCTCTTTTCCAAATGGTCGGAGTACAAGAAGAGTCATCCACTCAAGTGAGATCATGTGATGACTCTTAGAAAGACTGATAGAAGAAAGAACCATGTGGCGAGTTTTGTTTTACTTAGCTACACTTTAATAGTTATTTTTAGTTAATAGTATGCTATAAATAAGAGGATCGAAATGTTAGGAAGAGGTCGATGATTGTTGAAAAGACCCTTAATTGAGAAGTCTTGTTTAGGACCAGAGACAAGTTTGTGTTTTTATCAAAAGTGTGTATGATTGGATGTGAAGAAGAATTATTTATGATTTCATCTCATGAATGGATGTTGTAATGAGTAAGAGATTTTAAATCTGTTGATAAGTTATCTGATTCAATGTTTTTATAGTTATTGTCTTTAATGATGAAAAGTAAATCATTGTGTTAATATGTGATTGATGATTAGAGTTAAGGAAACTATTTTTCTTTCCATCGTTTATTGCATGCATTTTTTCTTCTGATAAATTGTATCTTAGTCAATAATTTGAACACCAGTAGTCTAATGTATTAGTACTAGGCCTATGGTAGAGAATCATTGTCTGCATGCTAGAGTGAAAGGGTTATCCCAAGCTCAACCTTCTCATGTAGTTACATTTGCCCACCTTCTTAACCAATTGGTTTATATCAGTTTTTATCTTGTATCGGTCCCACCTATTGGAGAAAATACAAAATGAGAATGTTTGAACTGAAGGAGAAGATTTCCCTAGAAAATGTAAAGCTCGTCGATTATTTGGTCGGATCGCAAGATCTGGAGAACCATTCCACTATTAAACGTTGCAGAGTCTAATTGGGCCTCGGTGGTGGGTTTGGTTCATGTTGTTGAGTTAAAGGGATTTAGGACCCCTCAACAGGACATTTTCACACCTCTCCCTCAAATTTTTGGTTTATGTGCATGGCCCCTCTACTCCTTATGTGAGTCAGATTAGCAAGCATCCTCAAGCCTACATCCACTGACAAAAACATTGTCAATAATTGCATATACATAAATCATATTATAATTAATCATACAACATATGCTCGTGAAATGAAATACTCAATAGATACAATTCACTCCCGACTCAATCCAGAGTCCAAGGTAATCCATCGATGCCATCATCATCCCTAACATGTCATGTGTCATGCATACTCAGGACGACTTGTCAAAATCATCTGTCAATATATGTAGACATCAATATAATCAATAAGCCATAACACCTCAACATCATCATACATAACTCATAATCTGAACGAAATCACATAGTACCATACTCGTATCACTTGCAAGCAAGTGTCATCAAAGAATAAGTCACTAATAGCATGCTCAGTAGAGCGATATGTTACAAGGAAGATGGTCAGCAAAATCAAGGAGAAATTTCTTACTATCGATTACCAACATAATTTTTTTAATCAAGTACATAGCTTGAGGTAGAAAGAGACATGTGTCTCAAATTATTGTCACTTAGATCAAGGAAAAAGGAGCTTGAATATCAAAGAGTGGTAAGATACATGAATGGGTTGAAATATCAAATTCAACATGAGATGAGCATGCATTACTTTTGTAATGTATATGAATCCTATTAAGTTGCTTTGAAAGTGGAAGAAAATATTGACAATAAACTACAGTAGAAATCATGAGGAAAAAGACCCAGAGGTAGGGGCAAAACAAATGTTGCTAGAGACAATGGAAAGGAGGATGAGTCCACTAGTAGCCAAATTAATAGGGGAGGAAATGGCGCTGGAAGGGGCAGAGGATTCAGAAGAGGAAAAGGTGAGATTATTTTACTTAATACGGATGTGGATTATGGGGACATGAGGTATTTGTATGTCCAGAAAATCATAATTCAGGAAAAATAAGTAAAGCCAGAACATAGATCTCATAGGAAAAGGAAGCATAGATTGTTGGTGAAAATGTGATGGTAATTCAATAGAAGAAAGATGAGAATCTATTGTTCTAGAGAGTGTTACTTAAACCTAAAAAGAAGATAGTACAATATACTAAGAAGAGAAAAAAAAATTCAATCTGGTCATATATGGTGGAAGTATAGAAAATTTGGTGTCCACCAAAATCATGGAGAAATAAAAATTAAAATGTGTTCCCCATCCCAATCCATATCAGGTTCTATGGTTATTGTTATCCCCATTTTGTGGGATAACTAAGGAGATTATGTCTTGAGGCCCTCAAGTTGCAGATATGGCATGTCGAGAGACTACATGACCAATAGTGTCCACTTGCACAGATGAAGACCCTTCTCACCACCACAAAGGTCAGGATTTTCAATATGGCATCCACCACACCCGCTGGCTTATGGAAGTAAATAGGCCTTTCTCCATGAGGTACTATTCAGGTATTATGGTGAGTTTCATTTCAATATTTTAGGAATTTGAGTATGTTGTATCTTATATTGCTTTAGGTTTCATGACGTATGCTTGGAAATTATGCATTTTTTCCTGTTTTACCTTCATGTTTGACATTATGCCCTAGTAAGTGGTCTAAATTAGGAATGGGTTTGCTACTAGGAACTCCCTTGAAGAGCCATCATACCATTACCAACCATAATTACCACTTTCCATCACTAAAACCCCCCATTTCCTTATCTCTTGATATTTTAGGGTGTACTGACCGAAGAAGGGGTTGTCCCTCATTCTATGGGAAGAAGGGGATAAAGGCCCATTACGATTGATGTTGTTTAAAAATATAAAATCCTATATATAAACCTTCCAGATGCTTCACCCAGGTATTTGTAACACACCCACGATGAGGCATAAAATATTTCACTTTTCTTAAAGGACAAATTCTTCGTTCATGGTTTCTAATTTGGAAAGTTGGGGAACCAGTTCGACCTCCCATTCAAGGATCTCTGATTCTGAAGCCAAAAAACTCTTTGAGACCCTCATGGTCTCACTCTGTAATTAAACACAGACCCTTTCGACTTTCAGGTGCAGGTCTAATGGTACCCGCAACCTTCCCCTTCGCGCCTATGAAATCTCAAATTCTGGGTGCTAGCTCCTTTTCTGATAAGCCCCTTTATTGATATGAACTTAGGTGATGGCCTTACATAACCACATGATTGCGGGTGTGACCAAGGGTGGTTTGAAACCAAACTACTTTTGTCCCCCCAATTCACCTTGAGCCTCCACGTGTCCTTTATCCAAAACCGTGGTCTGGATTGCAGCCCACCCTCAACTTTTTAAAGTTTGTGTAGCTTTGGTCCCCACAATGTGATGGGACCGTCGATCTCATGACCTTGATGACGCTTTTGAATTGATGGCTCAGATCTATCATTTATGAATCTATGGATCAGATCTAGTCTTTCAAAATCAACGGTTGTGATTTATTTCATGATTTGTGTTTTGGGAGTTTTAACTCTCAACTTTCGCTTCCTCTATCAGTTGCTATATTCTGTAGTGGAATATCTACTGACACCTGTCCTCAACAATTGGATGGTTCTGATGAGCTTCAGCTCCCCGACCTTCGATATTTATTTCTCCTTCATTCACCCCTTTCTCTTAGAGTGCTCCGTACCTGAAGTTTTATATCATATGTCACGTGTCTACTCCCATCAATGGTCTATATTCTCTCTCCATAAACCCAAATCTCTGGAGTGGTGGATCTTCTGACACCTGTCCTCTCCAAATCAACGGCCCTGGTCCTCTTCAGGACTTCGACACTTTTCAACCAATACCAAGTCAATGGTCCTTCTACCTCCTCCTTGATCAGTGATTGATATCTCCTTCAGGACTTTGTTGGTTTCACCCACTGCTTTCCTCCAAAGTGTGTGTATTTTTGCCGCGTGTCCCTCTGAATCGGATGACTAAACTTCACTTCATATTTTCGGGGTTAGAAAATCTCAACTCTCAACCTTTTCTCCCTCCTTAAGATCATGATCTCTCATCACACATCTCTCTAGATCTGACGATCCATATTCACTCTGGACTTCAAATGTCGGGAGTTTCAACTCTCAACTAAAAACTTCTAAGTGATTCTTCCCAGAGCCTCAGATCTGTTGACACGTACCTCCCCTAATGACCAACAGTCAGGATTTAATTCAAAAATTTCAAACTCTCCTTTACCACACACTCTCACTTAGGGGTTGTGGATATTGCACCACCTATCCCTCTTGGTGATGAATGACCCCACTTCACTTCGGGACTTCGGTACTTTGGCCAGTCAACCCTCCTGTGCACACAAAGGTTAAAATGTGTGCACTTTACCTTAGACCAGATGACTATCATCCCCTTGCACTCAGATCCGATGGTTAGGATCTATTTCATTCTCAGTGCTTCTCCTCTACTTCCCTTGATGTTGATCTAATGGTCTAGGCTTCTCCCTACTTGGAAGATTTTTGTATATGTTTAAGGCGTCGACCTTCGTTCTTCCTGTGAGCCCGGATATCTTGGGTCTTGCCTTTTCTCTTGAAAATTTTATCTCTTCTGAGCTTTTCGATTCTCTCAGACCGATGATACCAAAGGACTCCGTCACTCTATGTATTTCCTAAGGGGCTCACAACCATCCCACTCACAACTTGTCAAGGCCCAATAGTCATGATCTGACCAATGCCAAGGTGTCCTCCGATCGATGGTTCACAGTAATTGCGGGGCCCTAACGTGCGTGCTCTTTATCAGAGAGCTCAACCTCCAAAATTTGGAAAGTTCTCTCTTGACTCTGGTTTGATCCTAGTCATTGATATTCATCCCCAATTAGATCAATGACATTGGTTGATTGTGGTACATGAACTAGCAGGTCCACTAAATTCACATTTGCACTCCACAATGATTCCCAACCGTCGATTAAATCGAGCGGCTAGTGTTTGATTTGGTAACTCCATTGAGTATTTGAGTCAATCTTACAACCGTGAGTACCTCACCTCCTATTAAACAATTCGCATCCATCTCCGCTATCAGATTCTTAAGTCATGGGTAGTTCTCGTAACTTGACTATTGTCTACCTCCTAGATCTAATGGTCGAGACAGTTCCCGGGCATCCTCAGATCTAAGGTTTAGGTTTAACTTCAGGACTTTGGGGATTCTACCTCCCTTACGAAGAACACGCTCAATTTGTCGAACTCATAAAGTCCAAATGACTCCAAGGGTTAACTCCCACGTTCTTTCCCATATCCAACAGTCGCAATTGATTGTGGCTTCTTCTGAACAGATTTCGTTTGTTCATCTTCCAAAAAAGGGAACCTTCCCTTTCGACACTTCATCCTCCCTACTATTCCTGAGCTTTGTTAGCTCTGAAGGGTTTAATACCTTTGCGCTCTTTATCTTTAACTTAACGCTTGGAAGAATCCTTTCGCGCACCCCTTATGCTCATTCGTCAACTCTGGAACTTAAGTGGTTCTCAGTCTCTACTTGCCTCGTAGAGAGCCTGTGCATATGTGCACTATATATCCTAATATTTAATAGACTCCCTCTTCCGATGGACTCATAATGACTAGGAGTGTCTACATGCGTATGTGAAACTATGTGCAAGGTCGACAAACTAATAGTTCGTGGATCTAGCTTAAGCCACCACAGGGTGCAAGCATTTACGAATACAAAACATGTCCAATCCATACTTGCTTAAATACACAATTTAAATAGGAATAGATTGATACAGTATAACCATTAAGAAAACATACACATTCCTAGGCCCTTCACAGTATCCCCCATTTCATTACATAATTACAGCTTAATTTCAAAGAGTATGAGAATACTTATTTATTACAAGTTGCATCCAACCAACTAACTGTGGGTGTACGCCTTTCCACCCAACCATAGGTTCAAAGGCATTCATTCTTAGCACTCTGGCCACCCCCATGCCAAGCCATGATATCACTAGGGAATGTATGCCATCTCTTGGAGAAACTCTCTCTGTCACAATGACCCTGCAAGGTTTATCAGATACTTCCTCAACATCAAGCTCACGTTCAGGTTCTTCGGGCCGTGTTCTCAGCACTTCATTTGGGTTCACACATCTCTCTTACGAGCTTTTGTTCTCCTCTCGTGTCTCTGTATGTATGTTACCTTCCCTCCTCAGGAAGGTTTTCCGACCTTTCATGTTCCTTCTGTCAGAAGGAAGCTCGAGTCTGCAGGTCTCTGTGGTATTTCAAGATGACATCCTATAGATAGACCATGTTTCCATTCATGGGGGCGGTTGATGATTCAACCACTGGTCCTTTCTTCATTAACTAATTTCTTTCCTCTAGAGATATCATGGCTCATACTTCAAGGCTTCACCCCCAATAGTCAGTTATGTGTAGTTTAACAATAATACATTTACATTGTCTGCATGCATTAGCATGGTGATACTATTTTAATATTAATTACAAGATGGGGGAAACAGGGTGTTACGATTCCCTCCCCCTTAAAGGAACATTATCCTCGGTTTTATTTCTCAAAAACACTTGTCGTGCCTTTTTCATTCAGTTGTTTCAGAAATATTGATCCTTCTTCCTCATTCGATTCCTTTTTCAGACCCTTAATCTTGGTCACCTACTTTCAATAAGTCTTGGACAACAAGCATGTTAATCATAGTCTTATGAGAAAACATTGCATAAAAATTCCTAGGAAAATTTCATAATCTTAGCACGATAATTATCTGCGCGGTTTGTGGATTTGTATCCACATGGTTGTTTCGTTATCCAGGCTCATTGTTTTTCCTTGACATACCCATTGGGTGCATGATCCCAATCAATAGTTTACAAGAACTATTAAGGTATTATCTTCCTTTCGGTCACTCACCCTCCAAGCCCAGGCTCAGGCATCCCCTTCTCTACTATACAGTCCCTCAGGTGATCCATCTTGTCTTGCCAATGTTTTCTTACACAGGAAGAACTACCCATCGTGTGCATGATCCCAATCAATAGTTTACAAGAACTATTAAGGTCTCCTCTTCCTTGCAGTCACTCACCCTCTAGGCCTAGGATCAGGCATCCCCTTCTCTATTATACAGTCCCTCGGGTGATCCATCTTGCCTTATCAAGGTTTTCTCGAACAGAAATAATTCCAAAGACTCTATAGAGTCTTACAGTTGAGGTGTCCCTCAAAATTTCTCTTCCAAGGAATCCCTCCATCTTGTGTTACCTCAACACAACATATTCTAAGAGATCATGGCTTACCACGGGATTCTCATGGCTCAACAGTAGCCATTTTTCAAGCTTTTACAGCTTGACATCCTTCAGTCTCAGCTAAATTTAGGGATGAAGGTTACTCTCCTTCTCCCAACTCAATCATTGATAGGGACGAAGGTTACTCTCCTTCTCCTGAGTCAGTATCTATTTCATGCGATCGAATTATACTCTTTCTCACATGTATCATAGGCATATAAAAATTCATGAGACATCATCATAAATTTTAAATTCAAAATTTTCTTGTAAATTTGTGACCCATAGATATCCAAATTCCACATTTTGTTTCCATATTTGTTTCACACAGAAAATAGATTCATAATTATGGGACTTTCCTTCCCATATCGGTTTGGCTCGGTAGACAATTGGTCTTCCTTATGGATTATAATGCTTCCATATTCAAGACTCCTTTGCTTCCTGCACTTTCAACTTCAATCAGCCAAACAAATTGTTAGTTTCCATGCACATACATTTTATTGCACCTTTATAATGTCATCACAAACAATTTCAGAATTGTGCATACTAACAATCAAATTCACTTTATCAAAAAAGGAAATACCATTCCTTGCAGTTTGGATCAGTATGAAATTGTTCTTCCTTATGGGCTTACAATACTGCCATATCCAAGACCCACTTCCTCCTGCAATTTCAACATTCCTCAGCCAAACAAATTGTTAGTTTTCATGCACATTACCTTTTCAAAATCAAGCATACTAATAGTCCAAGTCATTTTCATCTATTCAATGATACAAAGAAAAAAGATACCTCATCCCTTACCTAAGTATCATTTTAGCCTACCAAATTTTTCAGAACGTAATTCATATATCAATTGACCTTAATGAATGTGCCAACATTCGTGGCCACATTCATATCCAATGCACCTTTTCATTGATTTTAAGCTTCCCACACTTTATGACAAGTACTTTGTCATGGTGTGTTGGAGCTTAGCTAAGATTTTCACCATATGGTTTATTCATTCTCATTCATTGTTGCAATAGGACTATACTTTCGGCTACAATATGATCACGATTCCCAAATCAATACACATGAAAATTAAAATTTTCACATGAATTCCTTTAAGCTTTCTTCCTCTGTTAAGAACCACAATAGATCTACCAATACAATAACCACAAATACTGAATACACAATAGATCCACAAATCAAGATAGAAGAAACCACACTATATTATATCAAACCCTTGAGGTAGGGCAACACCATACAATGGATCCTATTATGGAAGGGATCCCGTCCTGTTC
>JASDQU011377992.1:5604-17715 GCA_032191745.1 Picea mariana | reverse complement strand
CATGAATGGAATGGAGTTGTGCAATAATTCCAGAATGTACTTTCTTGAGGAGATTTTCCATGTGATGGGAAATGATCATTTCAGGGGAGCTGATGGTGATGGCTTGGAACTTATATTGTTGGCCCTCCTAGATGAATTGCATGGTTAATTCCTTAAAATCCATGAGGATGGGACCAAGAGTGTGTAACCATTCTGCACCAAGCACAATGTCACAACCACCCATGTCGATAACAAACATATGGGATTTCATATTGTACTGAAAAATTTGGAGACACACATTTTCACAACGCCTCCCACATTTCATGGAACCTCCATTGGAAATCATGATTTGAAAGTGGTTAACTTCATAGATATAGAAATTAGTTTCTTGGGAAATGCAATGATGAATGAAATTATGGGTGTTATCACTGTCAATGAGAATTATGACTTTTCGATGCTTAATGTAACCAATTAGCTTGAGGGTTTGGGGAGTAGAGAAGCGAGTGAGAGAATTCAATGAAATGACTGGTTCAAATTATGGGGGGTCTAAGGGTGGAGTAATATCAGTTGGCTTTGGTAACTCAACCATAGTGGGGGGCTCAACCACTTCTTCTAAAAAATCCTTAGAGATGCCCATAAAAATATTTTGTTCATTACACTTGTGCCCTATAAAATATTTGTCATCATAATTATAATAAAGGCCCTTTAGTTGGAATTCAACCATTTATGCCCGGGTCGATTTCTGGATCTTCAGTGGGGTGGAAGGAGGGGATCGAGTGGTGGTTTTAGGGCGGGGAAGAAAGGATGGTTTTCTAGTTTTAGAGGAGAAAACTTTTTGTGATTCCTTAACTCTTTTAGTATCTTCCACCCAACTCCGAGGAAGATCCATGAGTACATGGGCACGAATCTCATCTGTGAGGTCATTGATAAAACATTCGTTCTGGAAAAAAGCATCATACATGCCCTCCGTGCGAAAATCCAAGCACTCAAAAGAAGTTATAAAGTCTTCCACCATGATAGATTATATCAATTTGGTCAAATGGCCTAAATGGTGTGTGTCAATGTCAAAGAATTCATAAATCTCCGCAACAAGTTGTGTTCAATCCATACCCTTGGAGAGCATGTTTTCTCCATTGTTTCAGATCTAGATGGAGAACACCATACCAGAGTTTTTCCAACTCACCAGTAATGTTGTACAAAGAGAAATAGTGTTCCATTTGAGTGGCCTATCCTATGGGATCTGATCCATCAAATTTATTCACCTCCATGCGAGGGGGACATAGGTCCTGCTGAAAGTGGTTGTAAGGAATATATGTGGACTAAGAGGATTCAGGATCTTCAGGTTTATAAGGTGTGGAAAAGGAGAAGGGATCTGGGGTTGGCTTAAACAAGGTAGTTAAATTTTTCACTACACCCTGGGATTGCTGAAACATGGTGGTCAATTGAGTGATGCATGTGGGAAGTGATTCGAGCAAAGAAATTCGGGAGTTGAGGTTAGCAATATTGGAGGTAATAGAAGAAATATCAATTTGATTTTTCTCATTATCTTTGTACAAGCTAGTGATACGTTGTTATGAATCTTGGTTGTCGGTGTGGGCCATGGAGATGGGATGGGGGGGGAAGTGGGACCGCACAAAAATGGGTTACTAGTGAATGGTACCACTACGATCAATGAAAATAGAGGAATTCAATGGGATAGGGGTGTCAGGAAGGGGTTGGTTCCACGAAAAAATAAATTGCTGAAAAATGATAAGTATGATTGCGATTAGGGAAAAGAGAGGAATCCAATGGGATAGGTCTCAAATAATGGTGTTGGAAAGATCAAGACTCAATTTTTTTTACTCCCTCAGAGTTATACTCTGATCTAAATAATACTGCAGTGATGAAATGGCCAAATTCTTAATAGGAAGAAATGTGTAGGAATTTTGCAACATGAATGCAGGAGGCAAGGTTGCACGACAGTAGATCTTGTCTGTTATGTTTCTGATCCGTTTCCACGTAAGGATTAGGGTGTTTAGGTTTTCTATACGAATTTTTTTTTTCCTTTTGTTATAACTCTCTAATATATGTGTAGGTTCAAGTAGTAGTACTCGACGCAATATCTCAGGGAACCAACTAAGCAGTCTAGACCAGAAACCTTTAGTCATACTACTCGATTACCCAAGTACTAGAGAGTATCTTCCTGAGTGTTGTTCGAGGTGACACTATAGAAGTCAGGTGGTTGATCATTTTATGTATAGAGGGCTTCATGATATCTAGGTTGATCCATATATAGGTGTTGTCTAATGTGCTACCACTCAAAGGGGTACCAACAGGGGTTACAAGGGTGGCCAACAATGTGTGTTTAAGTACCACTTGTAGTTTACTCATGTATTATTCCCCAACTGCAGAGTTATGCATTGAAAAACAAATATATGTAGCTTTAAGACATTGGAATATGTCTTTACCCTGAAAACAATAACCCACAATTTTCTGCCAAGGAAAGTTCTCTAATACCACTTGTAAGGTACATTATCTATTATAAGAGAAGAAAATAGAAATATTGCAGAGAATAATAGCATAACAACACAATATATGAAACCACAACACCAAAATAATACCTTTATTGATAGACAACAATGTTCACTTGCCTGTTCGAGGGGTAAACCTCCAGTAGAGCAGAGCTCAATTACAATAATTGAGAAGACAAAAACTTTTCATGCCCTCGACTCATATTTATACTAAATCCATCTACCAAAAGAACAATCTAGGGGAAGATATTATAGAAGAGGAATCTTCTATTAGGTCTTCTTATATTTTACTTATTCTTCCTTATTACTAGGCCTTATTAATATTGGCCTTTATTACATGGAAAATATACTATTCTACCTACATGAGGGGTTAGGGAGGTTAGGTTTTTAATTTACATGGAAACCCAAATGGGAGAAAAACATAGAATACTTTCTTATACATATCAAGATTATATTCATAGGAAGCACCAACTTCCAAATTCTCCAGCACCAATTGGAAGGAGGCTCCAACCTCCTATTTACAGGCTCCAACCTGAAGGAAGCTACAATTGTTGGACAATTGGTTGTCATTGATTTCAACCCTTGGATATTGATGTCAACCATTAGAGAATTCCATAACCCCTAGAGATGTGTTTGATATTGATGGTGAGTTAGTTGTCATTGACGAAGTGGTTGATGTATCCCTCGAGATATGTTTTAGATCGATGGTGAGTTAGTTGCCATTGATGGATTGGTTGATGTCAACATATGTGATGGGTGCATTTGATGAAGCCTACATGAATCCATGGAGGCGTGGTTGAGGAATATGGAGATGAAGGACAATTTTAATGCAGGTAATACACTCATGGAGAATCTAAGCATTTCTATGATTCCTCTCTTCTTATTCCTTCATTATCTTATTGTTATCATCTTTATAACTCTACATTTCCATCCTCAAGATTCTCATAGTCTCTACCAATTCTACTGGTTCAACTATGTTGGAACATCAAGTTATGATGGTTCATCACACTTCTCCTAGAATCAATCGGTCGAGCGATCCTCCTACATCTAGAAACCGTTGATCAAGAAATTGACTAGACATATACATCAGTAGGTCGAATAGTTGACAATAATGTCGGTTAGAAAATGGACAAGCATTTGAAGATATTCGATAGGTGGATCGACCAACCAAGAAATCGACTATGAGTTAGATGTGTAGATAGTCGGGTGTTACAACAAATTTTTCCTCACCCCATGCAACTTGCTTGGATGGCCTTTCCATTTCCCTATGTAGACTTGAAGTCCTGTTTTGTACCTTCCAGAGCCTAAAAGGCACATTTTTCACATATACATGCCCTATCAGTTAGAAAACAAGCATATATGCAAGTTTCTCCTATATAGCTCATGTACTACATCGGGTTTGGTGCTCAAAATTAAAAATAATGTCAGATTTCCATGACATGTTATGAGATCCATGATCCTTGACCTTCTGTATACTAGAAATGCTTTGACTCGGCCCTTCAGTTCCATTTGAAGGCTATAAATTGAGCCATATCCAAGCCTTGGGAGATTCAACAATTCAACTTTGAGAGAAAATACACTCTGGAGAAATTTCACTTCATATTGAGTCTTTGTCCTTGAAAGTCTGAACTCCTTGTTTAGACCCCAAGATCTTCCTTCATTGTGATGAAGAACCTCATTGACTCCTTTATATGAGCTTTCCTTTGGTGGAGGATTGAAGTAGTGGAGTCTCAGCTGGAGGGACTTATTTTCTCAGTTCCGATATGTCTCATTACAGAAGTTTTTCACATATATGCTTATGCTGATTATTTTAATAGAAATACTCTTTTCTCATCCAATTGGTATCTTGCAAATATTTGAATTATTATTCCATGGGAGTATTTGTCATGTATGTTAATGGATTATTCTAATATATATGATAACATTATGTATTATCACCATATTATTGTGTATCTTAGTTGTTGAGGACAAGTTGTAGGTATAAATCTTTGAGCTACATGCTCAATGATGATCTTCATCAAACGTCTGGACGAGGTAGGATCTTGGATTTGTCTTGTTAGAATTTCATTTATATAGCACATGCGCCTGATGTGCGACTATGCACAATTCAAAACAATGCATTAATGATTATGGTCGGCCTCCCACCCACTTCTGGTTCATCTCCCAAGCCGATTTGACCCTCAAATCTGAGTTGAATCCAAGTGGGGGGCTAGTCAAAGACCTAGAGGTGCCCTAAAGGCCCCCTTGTTCACACTAAAGACCGATTCGATAATGCCTCAAATATTTTCTATAAAAAGAGGCCATGGATGCATTATATTTACAAGAATCTATTTGTATTTTTATGCTACCTCTATTCTCTTGCAAGGAATCTCTTTCCTCATTGGAGAATATAAGCATAATTTCATTGGGCCATTAACATCACCTCTTTAGTGAATGATCTTTGGATTTCTTCACCATTTCCTTTTAGTTTGTTATTTTTAAGAAGATCTCAATCATTGGGGGTTCAAGATCCCTCCCTTGGAGAAAGAGGCGACCCATTAGCCTCCATTTCTCTTTGGTTTTTTCCCACTAATACAATCTATCCAATCGTGGCATGAATATCGGTCTTTCTTTTGTTCTATTTCCCTTATGCACATTAATTAGGCAGTGTTTTACTGGATATACAAGGAATGAAAGGGTTAAGAAAAGAAACTCATATGAAAAGTAAAAATAGGTTGTCAATCAATCAAGTGACAAGGAAACTTAGTCTAACAGAGAGTAAATCAAGGAGAAAAACACTCCAAACCCCAAAAAAGAAGATCAATCCCCAGTATGGTCACCAATTCCGTTATGAGGAAAATATCTCTATGGCATGGCGTAAACCTCAACAGACAGGATGGCATGTAAAAATCAACTCTAATCCCAAGTGTGTGTTCTTTTCTAGAGTTTTCGACTGGCGCATGTGCGTGCGCTTATTTTGTATTCTGAGCGCACGTTGGTTTTATAATTGGTTGTATAGTTTTGGGTCCTTTGGAAATGCATTTTTTGGGCCATGGATGAACTAATAGGTGTTTGGAGATGCTAGGTTCCTGTAACCATTTGCAAATGAAATTTCAGTGATAACAGATGCCCCCTTATGTATGAGATTAGGAGCATATGTATAGCTGAAATATATCAATGTTTCTTATACTGAGAGTACCTTTTGTAAGAAACAATGTTGAGGGGATTTGTAAGAGAGACCCATTGGAGGGAGAGGGGAACCTGTAGGATCCAAACCCTTCACAAGGTGTGGAAAAATAAAACTATGTACAAACAAGGCGGGCATGCCCCATGCTCATGTCATGTAACTCATAAAATATATGAGACAGTAACTGAAACTGTGTGCTGGTGTAGATGACTGCAATGCCCTCAGGGGTGAGTTGATAATGGAAGAGGAAAATTCAAATGGTGAACAAACTCTGAAAAGAGGTGATGATAGCTATGAGAAGTGTCAAGGAGTTGCAGTCATTGATGGCCCAACAAGTTTCAGAGGTCTTCGGAAAATATAAAAACAACTGCAATAGTCACAAAGTAAGACCCACCGCAACATGAGAAAGTGTTGAATTCGAATGTCATGGGGGTCAATGACAGTAGCGAGAAATGATGATTCTCTCTATGTTGTCCAAGACTCCTCATTGTGGAGGTAATGAGAGTCAAGATATTGTCGCCCTTCTAGGAACTGTGTTGATGTTGATAGAAAGGGAGACGTGACTCCAAGAAGTGAAGGGATTCATGAAATCTACTGGAGAAGATCAGGAACTGATGAGGAACATGGACGAAGCCAAGAAGTGGTGAGACTCATGACTGCCCTTGGTTGGGGATATATGTAAAGGATGAGTCGCAACAGCCTGTGAAACTGAATCCAGCGTCAGGGGGATGACTAGGCTTGGGTAAATTGTGCCAGAGGCGTGACAAGATGGACAAATGCAGAGATCAGAGGTGTATGGACTGCAAGATACTCGGGGTTTATGGATGATGTCAACAAGGTTAGGAGGTGAAAAATGCACTAACCAAGGGCAACAGGGGTTGCTTTTCTAGAAAAGGAAGGTCGTTAAAGGAAACAATAGAAAGCTATGTAAATGCGGGAAACAAAGGTTTTGTACTATTACCAAACAAATAAAGAATAATTTGGGATAACTGTGAAGATACATAAATGGGTGCCCCAGTGTAAGATGGCTTGACCGGTGAGGGTGCAAGTGGCTTGGAAAATAGGTGGAGGGTGGGGGCCCCATAGGTGGGTTTTTGTATTAGGGAAATGAATTGAGGACAATATTCAGATGGGCAAACTGAGGGTGGGTGAAATGGAGGGTTAATGATACTACGGAGGCACAACCAAATGGGAACCGTAATGAGATTACCCGGGAGTCCATTATGGGGAAGCTAGCAAAATGAGGAGAAAGAGCACGTGGCTTATTCTCAGGAATGTGAAGACTATTTGGACTCCCATCCCTAGGGGGTGAAAACAACATGAGTGTCAAAGTGCTAGAGGGGACGATAATTGGGACAACGCATGTAGGAGAGAGTGCTATCGGTTGATAGTACTAAAAATGTAGTGGAGGTGTGAGTACTACAGAGCCAGATGGGGGGACCCTAGAGGCAAATATCGGAGGGTGTGACTGGGAAATGAAATTGATATTCAGAGGAAATGATTACATGACAGTGTTGATGATATACCTAAAGGGGTAGCACTGATGCATGATGACCAAGTACCTATACACATGAAAATCGAATACTTGACATGAACAATATCTGAAGATAAAGAACATATAACAGTAATTCAATAACTTGTGAATATAAGTAAGCATACCTGGGCAGGATGTGAGAAAAATGCGGCGTCTGGGGTCAAGGATGGATGGTGACACGGGGGATGTGATTGTGTAGGGGGTGGGATCCTGATCCCGTGGTTGAAGACAGATCAGAAAACAGACGACCGGAGCTCCTCTAATTGAGCATGGAAGTTTGGTAGAAGGGACTATATATAACTATAGGGCCCACAATGCCACCTCATTTGTACCTTCTATCTTAGTGAGTGGATGAGAGGTTTCAGAGGAGATTTGGAGATTCCGGGAGATCGGGCCAGCTGATTCAGGATCAACGAGTGTTAGGTTAGTGGTCATATCCTTCTACATAGTAGTTAGTATTTCATTTTTGGGGAGGGTTGTACGGATGGCCGTATAAGAGGATTTTGTGAGGGTGGGTCCCCCTGTGCGCAGGCGATCGAATGATTCAAGCACATGAGTGCATAGCTATAATTGGGACAGCCACGCATGAGGGCACCCAAATGGGGAAAACAGGCACGCATTGGATGCGCACCTATTCAAAGCATAGTTGCACATGCATGCACATCTGTGTTCCTGACAGTTGTGCATGCGTGCACAACTATGTAGTGAACATGTGTGTTGGGATGCACATCTGTGTGTGATAGGGGCACATGTGTGCACCCCTATATCGCTGACAGTTGCGCATGCATGTGCTACTGTGGGATGAACATGCATGCATATGTGTGCGCATGTGGGAAAAACAGCCACGCCCTTGAGGCAAAGCTAAGGGGTGTAAAAACATATCTTTTTTGGAGATTTTGGTGTTTTTATGGATTATGATGTCTGATCAATTACTTTTATGTGTGGATGTAGGTGACCAGTTTATGATGCTAGTCCACTGGAGGGAGAGAGACTGGGCACACCTAAGAGAGGTGGTGAGAGATGAGGAGACGGGTGTACAGGGACCTTTGGTAGCCTGTGAGTTGCTAAGTTTTTTGAGTGTTCACTGGTGCGGGCACATGAGTACCTACTGTAGTTATTGATCTCGATGTGGAGCCCTGATCTGCAATGATTAATTGTGCAAGGTGACCATCTCGCATTCTCTACGATAGAGGATGTGTGTTTTTTTACTGGACTCCCTTTTCAGGGAACCCAACTACCAGCTGAACCCATGTTACCTGGGGATGGGCAGTTGGTTGTCCTAGCCTGGACCTATTGTTCAGGAGAGGACTTCATGTTCGGCTCCAAGGTAAGGATTGGGGAAATGGACGCCCTTGTGCATCGTTGCATTGCATCGATGATTGTGAGGGTGTATGGATCTCTCGCTACTCAGCGAATCAGTGGTGGTCAACTAAGGATCATGTAGAGGGCACTGAGTGGTGAGCACTTTTCCTAGGGTTTGATGCTATATGCCAAGATGGTGGGGAAGCTCAATAGGTGTCGAGCTGTGGACTCAGGGGACTTTTCCTTTGGGTCGATTTTGGTGGCTTGGTTTTTGGAGAGGGTGTCTATGTTGCACCAGAGAGTTTTTTTGGATGCACCAGGTGTGCGAGAGACATGACTGAGGCGGTGGGAGACAATTTTGGTTCGGCATGGGGGTGGGGAGGGTGGCCATTACTTTATGGCTGAGGATGCATGGGTGTGGTGTTAGATACCATAGATCATACTCCGATACCTATATAGTGGGGTGGACTTCTAGGAGGACCCAGATATGGTGCTACCCCCTAGAGAGGTGTTCGACTGTAGAAGTATGTTGATGTATTTCATGGTTTTATTTTTAGATAGTATAACATATGTTTTATGTATGGATGGATTTTGATGCTATCATTTGTGTGTTGTGTGTGCAGATGTGGGACCTCACGGGCAGGAGGTTGATATGGCCAGAGCATCGGCTCGTCAAGGGCCCATGAGACCACCACGGGGGGAGCCATGGGCATGGGAGAGACAACAACAGGATGAGGTTGGTGCGAGGTCGGCTAATGATGAGAGAGCATGCCAGAGATGCTCATTTGATGACCCTGGTGCATGGCCATCACATGCTCCTTTGACGGGGGCCGGGGGAGAGTTCGAGGATTTTCGCCACCGATTAGAGGCGGTACTACAGGGAGTGTCTGTGAGCTTGTGGACCCGTATCCAGGACGAGGGAGTCTTGGAGCAGTGTATGGGCCTTCCAACAGAGTTGCAGACCCTGATCCACAGAGCAGTTGTAGCGGGGGTGGCTATGACTGGGCGGTTGGCCCCAGGACTTGAGGGACCCCTAGCTGGTGGGGCACCTCCTCCAAAGAGAGGACTAGGTGGTGGGGACTTAGAGGCACCATGAGTGCCTCTAGTATATGTATTCTTATATTTATAGAGGCTTGGGATCCCATTTTGTATATGGTGTTGTGACACCGATTTTGTACTTATAGGAGTGAGGTGGTTCACCTGCCTACGGATGTTGGACATGTTGTACTATTTTTTGTAAACATTGATGGCATATTGACCGATATATATATATATATATATGGAGATACATTTTGAATCTATATGATGTTCACATGATGATGATTTTTAATTCTTTTTATGATGTCTAATATATATGTTGTGATAGACTCTTTGATGATTTATGTATGTGTAATGGTATCTTGATGTGATAAATGCCAATCCAACACTAGGTTAGCCATATTATCTACTATTTGATTATATTTTTATGGAATATGTGTAAATATGATTGAATCAAAATGTTGAGATAAAATTCTAACTTGCAGGTATTTGCGAAAGAGGCAAGGATCGCGGACACGGTACACATTGTTGAGCTGAAGGACCATGAGTTGGGAATCGAGTAAGATGCTAAGGTGACGAATATGGAAGTGACTGGCTTCAGCAAGGAGACCAATTATGACTATTTATTCAGCTTGGTTTTTGGTTGTTGAGCCCAAACATATGCCGCTGGAGTGGAGCAGTTCATGTGAGGGGGTATAGAGCGCCCAAGCGGCCGAAGCGAGATTCTATGTCCATCAGCGTAACTAATGTGGTAGGCCAATGGAGGTGGCATCTGTCAATAACACAAATGATAGATTAGATGTAAGGCATGGAGGGAAAGGAAGAAGACTAAAAACTCTACGAAATGTGTACGAAAAGGAAAAAGACTAGTGTAGGAGAGCTACGCTCAGGCGTAAAATTTCTGTAAGTACAACCCATTGACGGGTTCTTGGAGAGGGTGGCCTTCGAGAGAGGCCAGGATGTATGCACCTTTGGTGAGGCAATGTTGGATGATGTAAGGTCCATGCCATAATGACTTGAATTTTCCATGGTCGAGGGTATCGTGAGCGATATCATAAGCAAGGAAGAGGTCACCTTCGTTGAATGAGAGAAGGTTGACATGTCGATCGAATGTGGCCTTCAATCATTTTTTGGCTGTTTCGTTGCTTTGTAATGAAGACCGACAGTCTTCATCCAGTGATTCTAAGTTCATCAAACGTTGTTCCATTGGAGCAGTGTCTGGTAATAGCTCAATAGCGGTGCGTAAGGTGGGAATTTCACACTCAATGGGGAGAGTGGCCTCAACCCCATGGACAAGAAGAAATGGGGTAATACTAGTGGCAGTTTTAACTACCATGTGATAAGCCCATAGTGCAGAAAACAACATATGATGCCAATTGGTCTTATGTTTGTTGATCGTGCGCTGCAACATGGTTTTGAGGAACTTCTTGACCACCTCTACCTGGCCGTGGGAATAAGGGTAGTATGGGGAGGAGAACTCGTGGGAGAAGCCTAACTTGAAGGAGATTTCGACGAAAACCTCATTATTGAAGTGTTTCCTATGATTGGAGACTAACTGTAGTGGGACTCCAAAGCGAGAGATGACGTGGTTAAAGAAAAAATGCGTTGTAGTGTCAACGGTGTTGTTGAAGGTAGGCATGGCTTCATCCCACTTGGTGAACTAGTTGAATACCATGAAAATGTATCTTTGTCCTTTGATAGATAGAGGGTTGCGAGTCATGAAGTCTATGCCCCATTTTCAAAAGGGGTCGGCAGTAATGACTGGGTGTAGAAGAGCGGGTGGTGCTCGTGCTTTGTTGGCATATAGCTGACATTTTTCACATCACTTCACAACGTGGATGAAAACGTGAAACAATGTGGGACAAAATTAGCCTACTCAAATGATTTTTTGGGCGATGGACATCCCTAAGAGGTAGGCACCGCAGGCGCCGCTATGGTAGTCATTCAATACTCTATCGGCTTCGTCGATGGTCAAACATCGATGAAGTATGGTGTTTCCCCCATGTCTATATAAGATATCACTGATAAGGAGGTAGAAGAGGGCCTGGTGGTTATGACGTCGATGATCGTCCCAAGAGAGGTGGTTTCGAACTTCTGTGTTCGGAGGTAGACGAGGAGACGTCGTACCAAGGATCATCCAAGGGGATATAAAAGAGATGTTCATCGGGGAAGTCGGTATTGATGGGAGAACTGGTAGTATCGGAGGGAAATGTTGTAATGAGTTTGGAAAGGATGAGGGATTTCTTTCTCTTGGGTGTTGAAAATTCGAGGTCGTACTCCTAAAGGATGACGATCCATCGGGAAAATTTTCCATTAATTTGCCAGCGACTAAGAAAGAATTGCATGGGGTTAGAATCTGCTACAACTTTGGTAGTTCGAAGTAGAATGTAATGGCACAGTTTCACGACTATGAGGATAACTACAAGGGCAATTTTCTCTTCGTGATTGTATTTCAAAGGTGTACCTGAAATTTTTTTACTAATATAGTAAATTACATGCTCACGGTCATCATCCCCTAATTGGACGAGAACTCCTGCTACTGAGATAGTTGAGGCCGATAAGTAGAGGATATATTCGTGGTC
>JASDQU011377990.1:12811-27353 GCA_032191745.1 Picea mariana | reverse complement strand
AAGAGAAAATAATATGTTTTAATTAAAATAATAGAAATACTCTCACACTCATAAGAATTGAGATAAATGGCTTATTTGTATCCCTTGATATTTTTTAATTTTCTTTTTAAAAAGTTTCCCCCGCTTTTATTTAGTTACTCAAGAAACTCAATGCTAAATTCAACACAAATGTTTTCGAGATTAGCATCAACTCATGAAATAACAATGATTTTGGTATCGACCTATGAAATAGCATTGAATTTTCATCAAAACAAAAACAAATAACTAAAGGTAAATGGAAGCAAAAAGGGGAGGCTAAAAACAAAGCTAATGACATAGTTTTGATGGAGTGGTTCAAGTTACAACAAATCCTCGATTGAAGTCTACCTCGATGAAGAAATTGTTCTTAACCCAACCAAGGCCTTGATCAAGGGTTAAACAAGCCCTCAATCAAAATGATTTGAAACTCCATCTTAATCCCTCAATCGAGAACAAAATAAACCCTCGATCGATGGTTTAAAAGTTAGGAAGCATGCAATCATTTCTTTCATCTCAAGTAGTAGACTTGATGTGAGTGGATTCATCATTGAATCTTCTATCAAATGGGATATTATTTCCTCATTTTGATTTTCATATTAGATTTTTAATTTATTTTATTCTAAAACTTATACATAATTTATTTCCCCGTTTGTGAAGGACCAAAAGAAAAATCAGTAACATTTAAACAACTAAAAAATTATAAAAAATATTAAAGATACCCATGGATGTTTTTCTTTTTCTTTCTTCGTGTAGATCATGCTCATGTAAAAAAAATTGAAAATTATACATTTAGCACTAAAATAGTTGTTTTGAACAAAAGTTGCTTGTTAACTTTTTCAAGAATTTGGAAGGACAAACACATAATTAAAATCAAATTTAAGACATTAAATGACATTAATTTTTTTTGAAAAAAAAGGACTTATCATTAGAAAGATAACACAACTCCTCACAAATTGCATTTTTACTACACAACAAATTCATAAGGCATATATGACTTTTAAGGGATTCAATTTTTTTTTTTGGATGCTGGTGGAATCGGCAACTGGGCCAGTCTCGTACTCGCGTGACACGGGGTCGATTCCGACCGCTACCACTATAACCTCCAGGTGCCATACGTATGCCCCTTCCGCAGGCACGGGTAAGTCGGGGGGATTTGAACTTGAAACCTCATCGTACATAACACGCCATATCACGGCACTTGCCAATTGAGCTGCCCCCCGGGGGCTTTAAGGGATTCAATTTAAAAAATATGTAAAACATCAAAATTCCTTTGCCACGTTTCAATAAAAAGTGAGATGTGTCTTCAAATATTCAATTTCCTTCTGTTCATACTCTCTAAACTTCTTAGATTTAAGAGATTGATTCCTCGTGCTTAAAATTTTATAATTACCCTCTTATCACGAAGGCAATATTTCAAATTATTAGTAGGAGCTTCATTGCCTAGCTATTTTTTTTCTTAATAAGTATAGATATATTTTTCTTGTACTTCAATCCGAACCAAGCATGGATACCAACAATCTTGTTATGCAAAGGTTATGATTTTTGCGTTCCCTTTTGGCCAAGCAATATTGACAAATTATTTCATTACATAGATATATTTTTCTTGTACTTCAATCTTCCATCCATCTAGCTAAGCATGGATACCAACATTCTTATTATGCAAAGGTTGTGATTCTTGTGTACCTTTTTGGCGAAGTGATACAATATTCCATTACATAGTATTTGTATTCATTATCAGAGGGTATTTTAAAGAAATGTCATTAGATCAATTCTAGAGGAGGTTCCCAAAGCAATATATTTGAATTTTAGTAGAAAAGATGATTTCTCCTAAACTTCATCTTTATTATTATACTTATCTCCAAATAAAAAATGATTATATCATCATTTAAAATAATATTAAAAGTCAACTTTATCATGACTTAATTTAGGGTATATTCTTATCAACTAATCTAGAGTATATTCTCATCAACTAAGAATGGAGACTAACATTGTTAATAACCAACTTATATGTAAGCTACTAAATATGGATGGACATTCAATCAAAACATATAATTTTCTCCATCTTCATCTACTAAGAAGTATGTGTTAGTTATTCTCATTTATTTATTAACCCTCACACTTTATCACACTAAGAATGGAGACTAACAATAACATTCTTAGTAACCAACTTATATGTAAGCTACTAAATATGGATGGACCTTGAATCAAAACATATAAYTTTCTCCATCTTCATCTATTAAGAAKTATATGTTAGTTRTTCTCATTTATTTATTAATCCTCACACTTTATCACACTAAGAATGGAGACTAACAATAACATTCTTAGTAACCAACTTATATGTAAGCTACTAAATATGGATGGACCTTGAATCAAAACATATAACTTTCTCCATCTTCATCTATTAAGAAGTATATGTTAGTTGTTCTCATTTATTTATTAATCCTCACACTTTATCACACTAAGAATGGAGACTAACAATAACATTCTTAGTAACCAACTTATATATAAGCTACTAAATATGGATGGACCTTGAATCAAAACATATAATTTTCTCCATCTTCATCTATTAAGAAGTATATGTTAGTTGTTCTCATTTATTTATTAATCCTCACACTTTATCACACTAAGAATGGAGACTAACAATAACATTCTTAGTAACCAACTTATATGTAAGCTACTAAATATGGATGGACCTTGAATCAAAACATATGATTTTCTCCATCTTCATCTATTAAGAAGTGTGTTGGTTATTCTCATTTATTTATTAATCCTCACACTTTAAGAACTTAGACTCATTAAGAAGTGTGTTAGTTATTCTCATTTATTTATTAATCCTCACACTTTAAGAACTTAGACTCATTATAAAAAGTCTAAAAAGAATAAATGTGTTTCTCATTTCATTTAAAGGATTTACTCAATTTTCAAATTAGTTGCACACCTCCGTTTCAATGTCCATTTAGAAACCTCTTATCCTGCTGTCTTACTATCTCATTATTTATGTGGACAATAAAGACCAGTAAATATATTTAGGTAGAGAAGTAAATTTATAGACTTTCAAAAGCTCAGTCAATAGTATGAAACTCATCTCCAATCCAAAGCAGAGGTTAAGAGTAAAATAACACAGTAACATCAGTCCTCTAAATCTACTGACGTTTAAGTCTCACTGTAATTTATTGGGCATATCAGAAATACACAGTGACATTTAATTCTCTTCACCCACCAACGCTCAAGTCCCACCATATTTATATCAATCCCCTCTTCCTCAGTGAAGCTATTACAACTTTAATTTCAGACGACTTCAAAAAGCATCATGGGTCTTTCAATTTTTTTCACTATCTATGGGTGACTTAAACAATTAATTTTGGACAAACCATGTTTTGTTTAACGAGTGATTGGAAACAACTGCAGTGCTTGACTTTCCATTAAAATAATCAGGACTGAACAGGACACCTTTTTGTCCATTATTTACAGTATTCAATGCGACTTGGAGGCGAAATTTAGTTGAATCTTACCTGTAAGCTTTATTATTAAAATAAATTGTTGTTCTACAGCTTGGCGAGCAAGAATGGCAGTTGGGCCGTGGACAAACATGAATGCAGGCAGGTGAGATTCGTATTCTAGAAGCCATCGATCTTCGTGCCTGCCGATCTATCTAATTCGAAAGCTCCTCCTGCGGTCCTCAATATTCCACGGTTGCTCATTCATACTTAAATTTCATGATGGGACATTGAATTAATAATTGCATCATTGATGGCGTCTAGTTGTGATCAGGCATAATTAATGAGGGCAGGTAAGAGGAGTCGTACTGAAAACGTGGGCTCTCGCCTGCGGGCAGGTAAGGAGAGTGAAAACGTGGGCTCTCGTCTGCCCTCTCTTCAATTATTGGTCAATTTCACCTCCAGCAATTCCGTATAGCAACTTCTGGATTTGTATTTCAACTCCAGTAAGTTTAATTACCTTGCTGGTCATACAAATCCATGAATATTCCTGCAGAGTGAAGCATAGTCGACTCATATCCTGCATTGTATTGGAAGTAGAAATATGGGTCGTGCTCCATGCTGCTCAAAAGTTGGTGTGAACAAGGGAGCATGGTCTGCCGAAGAAGACAATCTTCTGGTGGAATATATTCAAACTCATGGTGAAGGCAATTGGAGATCTCTTCCCAAGAAAGCAGGTGGGTAGCATCGAACTTTCTGCGTGTTTACAGTAGTTTCATTTTAACTTTGTATTTGTCCAGTGTTCATACAGACTTGGTCACAGTGTTCATACAGACTTGGTCACTTTAGATTTTAGGTTTCTGAAGGTTTAAAGAGTTAAAATAAACCTACTCTCTTAAAAATTTTGATTTTTCTTTGATATAGATTTGAATTCAGATGTAGATATGTTTTTTTAACATAAGAAGTTACAATCTCATCCCTCTTTATTGTTGGGCAGCTGAATCAAAACATAGCATAAAATCAGAGCATAAACTAAATAAGATTAAACATGTATGAAATTAAAAACAACAAACACACACTTGATACAGTGATTTATGAGGAAATCCAAATCGAGAAAAAATCATGGGCAATGATTAACGGTCTTCTGTTATTCATGTTATTCAAGGGAGAGCTACAATAGTTTTTATAGGCATAGAATCATCCTCTCCTCACACACTCTCTGCTCTCTAGCTCTCATTGTGATCTATCTCTATATGTATGCTCATATATATAACATCTATCACTCAGTTACACAGATGGATCATGAATAAATCACATAGTTACACAAACAATTCATAGATGGTATGTATGTGAGTCTACATCTGCATGTGATCTGCATGTCACAGCTTGAGAAAATTAGTTGACATGTTTCCAACATTCATCGTCTATAAATCTGAAATAAATTGAAGAAGATGTGTTATATGTTTTGAGTCAAAAATATTACAATCTTTACATACTGATTCCCGGTCTGCGCAACTATTCCCTGATTATATGATTTCTTCAAGTAATTATAAACTAATTTTCTGTCATGGTTGTGGTTCTTTCAGGGCTGAGAAGGTGTGGAAAGAGTTGCAGATTGCGTTGGCTAAACTACCTTCGGCCATGTATCAAGAGGGGAAATATTACGGCCGATGAAGAAGAGCTTATTATCAGAATGCATGCCCTCCTTGGCAACAGGTAACATATTGAAGATCCCAATTCCATTGTAAACTTGAAGAATGGTATAATGGCCATTGTAACTGACGAATCGATGCTTGTGCAGATGGTCGATAATCGCAGGGAGAGTCCCTGGCCGAACAGACAATGAAATAAAGAACCACTGGAATACCAAATTGAGCAGAAAACTTGCCAGCAGAGGGATCGATCCCAAGACTCATAAATTCATCACGACGGACAGTAGTAACAGAGCCGGTGATCGTTTCAACCAGTTTCAAAGTGAGAAACAATATTACTGCCCACGGAGATCACAACATTTGGTATCAAATGTACCAAATGTTGTCAAGGTTGGTCGATCAACGGATCTCGTGATTCCCCATGTTCACAATCTGAAAGCAGATTTGAAAGTGCGAGAAACAGAAAATAAAAGCTCTAGCAGATCGTTACCAGTTGAATCCCACAATACTAATATTTCCATGTCCTCCGATGAATGTTATAATTATACGCCAGCAGATTCAGCCGAGTGCGCGTCTCTGATTAGTAGTTCAGATTCAGTGGAGGCAAAATGTGATAGCAGAGACCTGCACGATAATGGCTGCCATTGGAATGAGAAACATGATGAGTTTCCAGAATATGACGTATTCAATTTCTTCAACGTTAGCAACGCGGAGAATGAAATTTGTTGCAACGATGACTATTGGGTAAATGAAGTATCCGCCGATCAATTCGTGAAGCAAAAGCAGGCGCCGCCTCAATCTGGGCAATGGGACAAGCAAATTGATGTGGAGGGAAAGGATAATTTGGGATACCCATGCATGAATGCACATGATTTATCTGATCATGCAAACAATAACGTGACTCTAATGTCATGGGAAGCAGCTCTCTGGTATTAGTTTCTTTCCCTTTCCCATATGCACAGTGAAACAACTGTGTGGAAACAAAGTGAGATTGTTATGAACCCTGACTTCCGTCAGACTCCTGCAAGTGCATTGACTTTACCAGTGACTCATGGTCAGAATGGCTGATGTAAAGATCTTTCCAGACAGCTAATATATTAAGTCTTTTCTATTGAATGCTCAATCTCCATTCCCCTAACTCTATGTATATATATGAACGACTCCGTACCCATTCTTATTAAAAAAAAATCCAAAAGTGAGATGTGCATGTAACATAGTTTAAATTGTTGTGATATTTTGACAAAATTATGGTCTTGTTTATCATTCCACTATCACTATTATTTGAATAATCCAAAAGTGAGATGTGAATGTAACATAGATTAAATTGTTGTGATATTTTGACAAAATTATGGTCTTGTTTATCATTCCACTATCACTATTATTTGAATAATCCAAAAGTGAGATGTACATGTAACATAGTTTAAATTGTTGTGATATTTTGACAAAATTATGGTCTTGTTTATCATTCCACTATCACTATTATTTGAATAGAGTAACATGAAAAATTCAATATTATTATTTTGAATTTAATTTTTTTTTTGTTGATTAGAAATGTGTTTATTATTTGGTGTGGGTCAGCATTTTTAATTATTGATTAAGAAATCACAATTTATTGGTATTTAAGTATTCTTTACATGGTTGGATTTTTGGGTGTCTTCTCCTGATTTAACTCACCATAAAGGTAGTTTAGCAAACTAAACTAAGCTAATATGAATTGATTTTCAAATTGAAGGACATAGGGGTGGGCTTTGATCCACTTATGCAACCACACATTCCACCAATAATAAATTCAAAATTTTAAAAATAATAAATTATAAAATTAAATAAAAATATATTTTATTAAATATATTTCATATTTAAAAAATTATGTCTCGAGGTATAGGACAGTCGATGACTTAGTGTGTAGTTAAGGCACTCAGTGATGTTAAAGTCACAGGTTCTAAACCCATGTTAAAGCTTAGATGCCCCTAAGTGGTGGTTTCTTAACCATAGATTAATAACTAACAAACAAACAAAAAAATATTTAAAAAATTACCATATCTTTACTATCTCTTTTTAAACAAGTAGTATTTTTTCCGACTAAAATGTTTTTATTCAATACTCAATTTTTATTCAGAACTCTATATACATCCTTTCTAAAATGTTTTTATTAAATACTCAATTTTTATTCACTAAACTCTATATACCTCCAATATTGTTTAAATCCTTGTGTCTTGCAAAATTTTTAGTTTTAAAATATTTTTTTCCAATACTCAATCTTTATTTACTAAATTTTATATACATCCAATATAATTTTCCAATACTTAATCTTTGTTCACTAAATTTTATAGGCATTCAATATAACTTTCCAATACTTAATCTTTATTCACTAAATTTTATATGCATTCAATATAATTTAATTGAAAGTGTTGTATTATTTTAATAAAGACGATTTTAAAATATTTTTTTTCAATACTCCATCTTTATTTACTAAATTTTATATGTATTCAATATAATTTTCCAATACTCAATTTTTATTCACTAAATTTTATATACATTCAATATAATTTAAAGTGTTGTGTTATTTTAATAAAGATGATCTTGTTATTTAAGATTCAATGTATTAAATAAATAAAAAGTATTCAATTCAAAATATTTTATAATATTATTTAAAATATTTTATAATATTGTTTGAATTTTTTTATATTAAAAAAATCATTATTATTTTTATAAATTAAAAAGTTTTGAAAAAATTAAATTATAAAATTACATATAATTATATTTTATTTTATTGAATATAAAACATGTTAAAAGAAGATATTTTTTCTTTAATTTTTTTATTACAAATTTTATAAAATTTCTTTCTTGAAATGGTTTGAATTTTTCTTTCTAAAATGTTTTGTGTTGGTTTAGTTATCAGTTCTATTGTACTTTCTAAGCATGGGTTATAATTTTAATAAGATTAATTTTATTTTTAAAGTTTAAAAAAATAATTTTATCAACCAATTTAAAATTGATAAGTTCTTTAAAATATCTTAATTTCATCTTATTAATCATTGCATTGTCATTAAAGATACTATTTTAAACTTCATACTAATGTAAACTTTAAGATTATCCATATTTTTAAGATTATCTATATTATTAAATTTGTTATTTTTTTTACTCAAGAAAAAAATGTTGTAATTGACCATAAAATTTTAAGTTGTAAAACATTTTGGGATTTGTTGAATTTTATTTTGAATCAAATTTTACATATTAAATTTCACAACTATTTAAAAATGTTAAAAAAAAATAATTATCTTATATAGAATTTAACAATACTAATATTTTCACTACTTATAGATTAAAATTATGAATTAGTTATTTTTTAAAAAATATATTTGATAAAATTGTATTATAGTAAAATCTATATAATCAAAATTAAAAAAAGTCTAAAAATAAAATTAATAAAAAACCTAAAATAAAACTTTTAAAGTCTCATTAATTAATATGTAAATACAAATTTTAAATATTAAAAAAAACAATGTAAATAGACATAAAAATACAATAAAACTTTTAAATATAATATAAAAATACTCAAAAATAATTAAAAAGATGTCTACAAATAAAAATACAACTTTTAAATATAATATAATCAAAATAAAATACTTATAAATTAAATAAAGTAATAAAACTTTTAAATATAATATAATCAAAATAAAATACTTATAAATTAAATAAAATATTGCATTATTAGATCAAGTATAACAATATTATATTTACATTTTAAATATAACCCACATGTAATTATATATGTTTATAAATTCAATATTAAAATTGCATTATTAAATAAAGTATAACCATATTAGATTTACATTTTAAATATAACCCAATACTTATAAATTAAATAAAGTATTGCATTATTAAATAAAATATAACAATATTAAATTTATATTTTAAATATAACTTAATACTTATAAATTAAATAAAGTATTATATTATTAGATAAAGTATAACAATATTAGATTTACATTTTAAATATAACTCAATACTTATAAATTAAATAAAATATTGCATTATTAAATAAAATATAACAATATTAGATTTAAATTTTAAATATAACCCATAATTATATATGTTTATAAATCAATATTGAAGTTGCAGATAAAGTATAACAATATTAAATTTACATTTTAAATATAACTCACTTCACTTGTAATTATATATGTTTATAAATCCAATTTTAAATATAACTCACATGTAATTATATATGTTTATAAATCAATATTGAAGTTGTATTATTACCTAAAGTATAACAATATTAGATTTACATTTTAAATATAACCCACTAATAATAATAATAATAATAATTTATTTTTAAGATCACTGTCAAGCGAGCACAATATTAAATAAAGTATTGTATTATTAGATAAAGTATAACAATATTAGATTTACATTTTAAATATAATAATAATAATCTATTTTTAAGGTCATGGTCAAGTCAACACATCAAAGATATATGAGATTTGAACTTATGACTTCTTAGAAAAAATCTTAACCATTAAACTCACTCAAAATGTATTAAATTTATGTTTATAAATCTAATATTAAAAAAATATTTATAAAATATACTTATATTTAGTAATTGATATGTTCATTATACAATTCTAACGTATATCCATTAAAAAGTAAGAACCACTCACGTACTCAACTCTAACCATTATAAAAATATTTAATACTTATATAATTATAAGTTGGTTAACCATTAATGAATATACCATTAATAGAAAATGGATGCACTGGTGAGCTAAAGTTATTAATACGTTGGTGAGACAAAGCTAAAGAGTATATTGTAAAATAAGTTTGGAATTTTTAAAAATAAGTTATGAATTTCGAATATAAGTTTTAATTTTATATAAATTTATTGGTATTATTAATTTGTTTTATATTTAAATATAAATTTAGTGGTATTATTAATTTTATTATGATTAGATATTTAATGTAAAAGAATAAATTAAACAATATGGAAGATAAGAGGTTTCCTAAAATTGCTTTAAATTTGTGATAACCATTATCCACTCATGCTTAGTCTTGGTTAAGTTATTGAAGAATTATGGAAGACACGATTTTGCAGAATAAAAATACTATTAAAAATATCATCAAATCAAAATTTAAGAAGAAAGTGTGGTGTAATAAAGAGTTAGAGGAAAAACGAAAATTAAGGTATTATAGGGATGTGATAAAGAGTGTGTCACCTTTGTGACACTAAGAAGGTTGAAGATGAAAACACTTTCTCTTAGATTTTCCAACATATATCCATATTAGATCTCAATTTCAAAATATTTGTCACACTACCAACCTTCCTAACCTTTTAACTCAACAAAACTATGGTGATCTTGGAAATCTTCTCTTAATATTTTTAGAGCAGAAACAAAATTCTAAAAAATTGCATGTAATCCCTTACCCTCTTAAAATTCCACAGACCAATTCGATTTGACTAAATCAATCATCATCATCACCATTTTATAAATATTCTAAAAATATTTTCTTTAAAAAATACATTTTTATATTAAAAATATCTTCCATTATAAATATTTTAAGATTTATTTAATAGTTACAAGTAAATTTATATTATATTCAAAGTATTTTTTTATTATAAGTATTTTATTTACAATATTATTATAGTTAAGTATGGAGTTTCATTCATCATTTAGAATTTGATAAATAAACGTTCCTCAAAAATCCTCTAATTACTAATTTTAAAGTATTATAAAAATAAATATAAAAAAATGCAAATCTCCAATTTAAAAGATTCAATTATTTATTTATATATATATATATATATATATATGGAAAAAGATAATGCATGTATTTCAATAAGTGTTGAATACCCGAACAATGGAATTTCCCAAAATTTTATATCATTGTACTAGAGAAATTTTTTTGTGTAAGGATAATTTTTCAAAAAATTAATGTTTATTTTATATTGTTTTAAAATTATGAAAATCATCATAGCCCCAAATTTATGAGGTCCAGCATTAATGATGAGTTTGAGGGTCTTAACATAATCAAACAGTTTTAATTGTTTTTAGATTGTAGATCTCCATCTATACCAATGCAACATATATCTTTTTCTTTGAATGGGTAAGGCAATAAAAAAATTAAAGCATAAATCAAAAGGCTTATGTATGTTAAAATTATGATATACAAGACAAAAGTAAATTAAAAATAGTAAACAATATTAGTTTGTTTTAACCATATACTTGAATTATGCATAGTTGGACTTATATGTGTGTAATTTCATCAACCATGGATTTGTGTAGCCTATTTAAAAATAACATGAATGGAGGAGAGATTAAGAAGCATTTGGGAAAATGGAGGTTTTGTTGATTTTGCAAGTTGAATCAATATGATGGTATGAGCCTAAATTTGAAGCAACCAAGTTACAAAACAGGTGGGTGAGTAGAAACACGCCTAGAAATAAATGAATAAATAAAAATAAAAAGGTGTGTGTGTGTGTGTGTGTGTGTGTGTGTGTGTGTGTGTGTGTGAGAGAGAGAGAGAGAGAGAGAGAGAGATTTCCATAACATTTTACTCCAACATCTATTTTTGGAGTTATTTAGCTCATTGGGAAGGTCTTGAAGAGCTGTACAATGTTTATATTATGATCTTTTTATGTTTCAACATAAATAATTGCTTATTTTCAAAAGAATAGAAAGTGAATGTCTATTTGATACCTTAAACATACGCATAGTCCCTCTATTGGGGATGTTTGGCCTTCAATGGTAATATGGGTGCTCATAGGAGGTTTTTCACTTGAGGGATGGGTTTTGGGGACATGACCATTGTAAGGGGAGGAAAACATGGGAATTATTCTATAAATGAAACTTCTAGGACCCATGGACCATGATCAAAGCTTCAAACCACCACATGGGTCGTCTAAATAGGATATTCGACATCCATGTAGAATATGGCTTCTCTTGTAATTCCTTGGATAGTAGGGAAGGGTATCAATGCCTTGCCAATGGGTGTGGGAGGAAAATAAGGCCCTTAGGCCCTAGATAAAGTTTTCAGTGATGAAGGGCCATGAGCAAGGCCACAACCCACAAAACATGACATACATAGGAGATCATTGTCCTTAAAGTGGGATGTAGGCTCCAACGTGAAATTTTGTGCACTAGGGATGGTCTCAAACTATGATTGGGGGAGAATTCGAGGGAAATAGGCCCTAAATTAAAATTATTGAGCTAATGGGCCATGATCAAGGCCTCAAACCACAACATAAACCCTTTAAAGTGGATCTTTGGCATACAAGTGGGATACATACACAATCATGAGTTTTTGTGCAGAAAGGATGGGTCTCAAGGCCTTGATCATAGTCAAGGAGGAAAACAAGGGACTTACACCATAAAGGGATCTCTAGGGATCATTACCCATGAACATGACCTCAAACCATGACATGGGCTCTTTAGACATGATATTTGACCTCTAAGTAGAATATGGATACCATTATGAGGTATTGTGTGCTAGGGATGGAACTTAAGGCATTGGCCATGGTCAAGGGAGGAAAATAAGGCCCTTTGGCCCTAAATTAAACCTTTAGGGATCAAGGGCTATAAACAATGCCATAAACTACATAGCATGTCCTCTGTATGGGATCAATGTCATTCAAGTGAGATATGGGTATCATTACAATGTTTTGTGCATTAGGGATGAGTCTCAAAGACTGAACCATGATTGGGGGAGAATTATAAGGAATTAGACCCTAAATTAATATTCTTCGGCTAATGAGTGATTATCAAGACCTTGAAATGCAATGCAGACACTTTAAAAGAGATATTTTACATATGAGTGGGATAGGAGTGCGATTAGGAGTTTTTATGTAGTAGGGATGGGTGTCAAGGCCTTAACCATGATTTGGGGAGGAAAATAAGGTCCTTAAGCCATAAATGAATTTAATAGGTATTATTGGGCATGAAATGTTCATCAAACTACCACAAAACCCTATAGAATGTAACTTTGTCCTTGAGTGGGATATGAGTACCATTAGGAGGTCTTGCACACAAGAAATGACTCTTGGAACTTTGGTAAAAAATGAAGCTTCTATGGCCTTAGTCCCTGAACTAGACCTCAAACCACCACACAAATCCAAATCATTGGCCTCTTGGTGGGATGTGATCATCATCAAGAATTTTTCATACCAGACATGGGTCTAAGGGACTTGGTCATGGTCGGTGAAGGAAAACAAGGGTTGTGGGTTATAAACTAATCTTCTAAGACTCATAATCCATTAATAACACCTTGAACCACCACAATAACCCTCTAGATGGAATCGTTGACCTTCAAATGAGGTATGGGCATTATTAGAAATTGTTTGACACAATGGAAGGGTCTCAATATCTTAACCATGTCTATGGGAGAAAATAAAGGGTTTTAGGACCTAAATGAAGTTTTTAAGGCTCATGAGCCATGAACGAGTTTTGAACCAGTATAGAGGCCCTTTAGAGGGTATATGGGTGCCATTACGATGTTTTTTACACTAAGGATGGGTCTTGGTGTCTTGACCATGGTAAGGGGTGGAAATAAAGGGCCTCAAGTTCTATATGAAAAATTTAAGGATCTACTAACCTTTAAGCACCACATAGGCCCTCTAAAAATGATCTTTGAGCTATGAGTGAGATATGGGTGCCTTGTTGGATTACTGAGAGGGGGGGTGAATAAGTAATAGCGTAATTATAATCATTTTTCTTCAAATGTTATATCAATGTAGAATTATTATCCAATAATGAGCAATAAGAAATAAACAATTAAACACATACACAATACACTAGTGTTTTATGTGGAAACCCAAATCAAGAGAAAACCACGAAATGCTTCTTCTTATATGTCTTGAAGAATTACATTCATTGGAAGCACCAACTTCCTTTGTTTTCCAGCTGCAACTGGAAGGAGGCTCCAACCCCCTATTTTCTCAGGCTATAACCTAAGGGAAGCTCCAACTCCCCAATTCTCTGGCTACAACCAGAAGGAGGCTACAACCCCCAATGTTCTCCGGCTACAACCGGAAGGTGGCTACAACCACCTGTCCTTGCCTCATCCTGCCACCTTGAAGTAGAAGTAGAATGATGGAACCACTGTCACACTATCACTGTGAGATATACCGCTGTAAACCTGTACCAATAAATCTGAACCATGCATCAACCTGTACCTCAACCTGTAATCAACCTATACCATAAACAAGTGCATCAACCATGCACCAACCTGTAATCAACCTGTACCATAAACAAGTGTATCCAACCATGTACAAAGTATGTACCAATCATGTTTCAACTACTCATCAACTATGACTCATCAATATGTACCAACGTCATCAACTATACACCTCATGTATGTGTGCCAACTCATCAACTACTTGTCTCAACCATGTACTCAACATGTACCACAACCGAAATCCCTCATCAATTTCATCATCCAAAT
>JASDQU011377989.1:10647-31351 GCA_032191745.1 Picea mariana | reverse complement strand
AAATTGAAAATTGAAAATAAAGTGATTAAAATATCCAAGAAAAAAGAGACATGTTATTATAAAAAATTATTTTGAAAATCCTCTCACTACTCTATTAAGATTGCAAGTTTTAAAATTAAGAAATAACTTTAAGGTGCGCTACCAAACTAAGAACTAACTCTTAAATGCATAATCAAACTCACAAATGAACCCTTGTGAAAACTCCTTAGGAAAAAAGCCATTGTATTCTATGTAACCTAGAGAAGATTAAAGATAAGCCTCATTTCCTTCTAAGGTTCCCTTCATACAACTTCTAAGGTGTCATTTATACAACAATATTAGAACTAGGTATATAGAAAAAATCATAGATGAACACTTCAAAAAACTCCTTAGGAAAAATGATATTTAATGTGCTTATAGGGATATTTAGTTCATAAAATCCACAACCAAATTAAGTTTGAAAACACAAAAGAAAACAATAACTTTTCCAATAATGACCATCAAGAACTTTCCTCCCACTCAAGCAGTCTCAGATTCAAGGCATCTCTTGCTTCCTATAATCCGTAAAAAGTAGTAAGTCCCAAAGAATAGGCCTCGTCCCTAACATGAGGAGATTGGTCACTAAATGTATGAAGTCATGGTGGGATGGCCAATCAATATCTTGGAAAGAGAATAACAACGTTTTTATTTAGGTTAAACTAGAACTTCGTTATTTTTATTATTAAAAGAAATTAAATTTGAACATGTGAAAATTCCAATATTTTTATTAATAAACCAATTTAAAATTAAAATTTGAAAAAAACATTATTTTTTATTATTAACTTTCAATTTATCTCCAACTATAAAGAACTTAAAAGACAAGAACATTGAAAAATAATATCTTTAACTAAATAAACATAAAAATAAAATACATAACAATTGTTAGAATCTCATAAAATTCAATTCTCCACATGAAAAACAAATAGTAGTTACCAAAATATAAATATAAATAAAATACATAACAATTGTTAGAATCTCATAAAATTCTCCACATGAAAAACAAATAGTAGTTACTAAAATATGATATATGCATTAATTACCACCCACCAAACACAGCAAAGTAGGATTTACTTGGGTAGAGAGGTCCAGATATATAGATGTTTTTCCAACTTTCTTGTGTTGGAGAAGATTTAACTATCTAAGATAACTATAAAAATAAATAAATAAAAATTATTCTTCTTAATATTTATAATAAACCAATATTTGAATTTACCTAAAATTCAGACAAGATACTTTAACCGCTAAATCTTTGAAGTTTTTTCGTATTCTCTGAAAGTTTGTTACATCTCCAAGATTCTCATGGTAAATTACTGGGACCATTACATTTGTACGTCTCATTCAACCGAGGATCTGTCACAGTATTATTATACAACAGACCGAACCGATCCGTCTCATTCAACTAAGGATCTGTCACAGGTCGCTCGGGCCGCCTGCCCTAGAGTACAGACCTGCGTCCGCCTTATCCACTTCTGAAGCCGATGAGGCATTGCCTTGTTTAATGTAACTGACTGTTATGGCCGTGGCCACGTCGGAAATAGAGACAGTGTTTACTCTGATCCACAGTCGCCAGATCGAGCCCTTATTATTCCGACCTTGGCGTTCAATCTGCATTCCGACCTTTATCATGTGCATCCAACGGCTGGATCTGGCGGCTGCGATTTTGCCACGTGACATGCATATAATGGCTCGATCTTCGACTGGATATCGCCACGTAGCATGCATCCAACGATGATATCCGGCGGCTATGCTCTCGCCACGTAGCATGCATCCAAGGATGATATCCGGCGGCTATGCTCTCGCCACATAGCATGCATTCAACGGCCACATCGGTGGCTTCGTTCTCACCAATTACAACCACTGTGGTGGAAAACTCAAACCCACTCGATCATGTTGTTGGCAGGGCGCCACGTGGCAATCTCAGAGCTCTTAGATTTTGTCGTTAGATGGGAGACACGTGGCAATCTCAGAGCCATCCAATCTTGCCGTTGGATGGTGGTCACGTGGCAAGATCAGGCCACCAGATACCATCGTTAGATTCTCGCCACGTGGCAAACCCAGATCCACTCGATCTCGCCGTTGGATGGTTTCCACGTGGCAAGCTCAAAGCCGCCAGATCTAGCCATTCGATTTGTGTCACGTGGCAAGCTCAGAGCTACCAGATTTCACCGTTGGATTCGCGCCACCTGGAAACCTCAGAGCCACCAGATCTCGCCATTGTATTCATGCCACGTGGAAATCTCAGAACCACCGGATCTCGCCGTTGGATGGTTTCCACGTGGCAATCTCAGAGCCATCAGATTTCATCGTTGGATTCGCGTTACGTGGCAATCTCAGAGCCACCCGATCTCATCGTTGGATGGTGGCACGTGGCAAGCTCAGATCTATCCGATCTAGCTGTTGGATGTAGGCCATGTGTCGACAATCGAACGAACCGGTTAACAGACCGTACCACGAAAATGGTACGGATCCTCTCCACACGATCCCAGCGTTGTGTATCTGCCACTTGGAAATTGCAGAGCCGCACGATCTGACCTCCCGCTTTTAGTGAGTGATCCGAGCCTGCGCTTTCAGTGAGTGACGAGCCGCAGGATACAATGCTTTCGCCTTTTCTGGGCTTCGTTGTTCTACTGTTGTTTGTGCAACTATATAACCAGTACGCAGAGCAGTTGGGAAATTTAAACCTGTAGCAACTGTACGCAGAGCAGTTGGGAAATTTGGAAATACGTTYGATCTGTAGTATTATCCGGCGAAGGCRTTCCAGGTGCRGCAATTGCTTGAATATGCGGTTGAATTTCTTGAATATGTCAGTGATAAAGGTTTYAGGTTTGYTGAATTTTGTAGAAAAAAACTAGYTGGTAGACTTMADSAGTCAAAGCTKAAGTAATAACTTACATGCCTGGACTATTGGACTGRTTAGTTATGCCCGGACTATTGGCCTGGTTAGTTCCGYMTGTCACCCAAAMAAAGCTTCTAAAACGGATTTCATSCCTTTGAAACGGCGGCAGAGTAAAATAATTATACAGCATMCGCCATGTCCTTTGCTTCGACCTGTTCATCAACATCAACACAAATAATTTCTATGATCGATGGATGAAATGCTTTCAAAGCATTACCTGCACCAAATGTTTTACCCATTCCAAATCGGGCTTTGGGGTACACGTAGGCCGGTTGATGAGACAACATACTCACTCACTACAACACTGTATCAGTTCAAAATATTCAGTACTGTACTAACGTTGCTTGCATGGCCAACGTTGCTTGCATGGCCAAAGTCGAAATCTCTAATTCAAGTCTAACATGATGTTAGCTTATCGACCCAGTTTTATGGTTATTTGGTATCGATGGGCACATGGCATTATCAAGTTATAAAAATAAATAAAAATGAATTTTTAAACGTTCTCTTAAAAACTCAATAGATGTTTGGTTAGTTGGTATTATGTGGTATTAATAATTACAATTGTAGAGGAGTAGTTCTACACATTATTACGGGATAGTGTTATTGAGTGTACTTGCTATTTCTTTTAAGAAAGATGGAGGAGTAGGTTCACTACATGAACGATATATTGGAGGGTGTCTAAATCATTTTTTGAGGGTCTAATTATTAGCCTACTCTTAATGTTATATGAATAATATATTGGAGGGTGTTTAAATCATTTTTTGAGGGTTCTATCATTAGCCCACTCTTAATGCCAAAGGAGGCTAGGCTCAAAGGATGAGGGTTCAATCCTTAGCTCACTCTTAATGTCAAAGGAAGGTAAACTCCAAGGTTGAGGTTATTTGTCAAGTATTTATTGTGTGCATTTGAACCCTTAAGATTTGGTGTATTTACAAAACGAATGAGGTATGAACTGTGAGACTTAATATGTTGGTGGTGGTAAAAGTGTTAGTAAGGTTATAGATGGCATGGTAGATGATAAAGTTTGTTGTCACACTCTTCCCTTTTCGCACTCCAACAAGTTCATTTGATGTTAGAGAAGCCTAAGGCAGATACCTCTCTGTGCCTAGCTAGCCTCCATGAAGAAGAGAATCTAGTTAACTTTTGAAATTTCCTACAAAGAGGGGAGGCTCTAGACATGAGGATGTGGTTTTTCATAACAAGATTGAAGTGCTTCAGAAGGGAAAGGAGAAGTCTCAATCCGTGGAAGACTTCTTTGCAATTGTTGTATAAAATCCCTCAATTTCTTTGTTTTCCCGCATTCTTTGCATTCATTGTGAGAAATCCCTCAATTTCTTTATTGTTTGAGTGCATTTTCGTTTGTCATGCTGCAATCGAACAATATTTTAAAAATATTTATGATATTTTAAAACTATTTATGATATTTAAAACTATTTATGATATTTTACAATGTTGAATTTTAAAACTTTTTATTGTGTGTATTTTTTTAATAGTACTTAATTGGGAGATATTTTTTATGCTACAACAAGGTTACAATAGGTTTTGACTAAGAATGTTGTCAATTTGGTATTTATTATTTATTTATTCCTCTCCCCTCAAAGAACTAATAGGAGGAGAGAAGACAAATGAGTACAAAAATAGAATCTTACACATTGAATACCTAGAAAAATACAAAAACAAAACATAGCTAACAATTGCGAAGTGGAGGGAGGGGTTTGGGTCTTTCTTCAAAATTTCGACAAAGGATTTAGAAGATTCGGAGTGAACCCTCGTTGTTGGCTCTAGTGGTTCCTCATCTCCTTGATTTCCTTTGTCTCCTCTTCTTCCTCTCGACACGAGTTTGTGTCGCTTATGTATTCCTTCAATTGGTGGATCTTCTAGCCTTCTACTAGGATTGGGAACCAAACAATGGATCTGTTCAATTCTATAATGTTTACATGAATCAATTTGAGGGTGCCATCTTCCCAACATGGTTATTTAGACATTGTATTTGTGGTAATAGACAAGTGATTTCATTAAGATATAAGAGTTTTTTTTTTCTTTTTTCTTTTTCTTTTTCCAAGTTACACTACCCGGGGAAAACCCCCATGCACTTCTCCTCATTTCAAGGATGGTATCCAGTGTAAACCCTAGAATGTTCAAGGTAGAAGGTCGATCAACAACAAGGCTCAAATCCATTGCAACAATATAATTGTTAGTTCCCCTCATTTCAAGGATGATACCCCGTGTAAACTCTAGAATCTTCAAGGTACAAGGCCGATCAACAACAAGGATCAAACCCATTGCAACAATATAATAGTTAAGAGATCAACATGTAGCAGGTACTTCCCCTCATTTCAAGGATGGTATCCAAAAAAAAAACTAGAATCTTTGGGGTACAAGGCTCAAAGTCATTACAACAATATACTCGTTAAGATATCAACATGTCACTAGTGAGAATTGAAACTCGGTGGGAAGGATAACGATCATTCAACAACAACGCTCAAAGTCATTACAACAATATACTCGTTAAGATCTCAACATGTCACTAGTGAGAATTGAACCTGGGTGGGAAGGATAACAATCATTCCTACCAACCCAATTGACATAAGAGTATATTGTTATCCAAATCTATTATTTAGTTTAGAGGTTATATTAAAAGGTAAGAGTATCACCAATCCATCCTAATTATGTTATTGATGTGTTATTTTTTTTTAATCATATTCTTCATAATCTATTATTTAGTTTAGAGATTACCTTCAAAGGTAAGAGTATCACCAACCCATCCTAATTATGTTATTGATGTGTTATTTTTTTAATTGTATTCTTCGTATAATAGCATCATAATTTTATTATGAGCACAACATATAAAGTTATAATAGTAAATGTGTTTGTCAACATGAAATGAGTTTCTTATATACATTTATGCTAATGGGTTTATGCACATTGAGCTCATAATATGTAGGTTGGTCTCTTCATGGACACTTTGAGAGGTGCCAATTAATATAAACCCAAAATGCTTAGAGGAAAGCAAAAGTATAATAAGTGGGTGACAAATTGTTTAGAGGAAATGATAAGCACAAGTTTAAAAAAATTAAAAACAATTCTTGGATGGGGTGATACTCATCAATACTAGGCACACCCACATGGAAGCTCTAATGGTCGATGAGATGAAAACCAAGGGCATGACAACTAGCAGATCACTAGTGCATACATAGAATTGTGTGAATTGAGGCGACTTGGAGCTAAAGGGGTTCATACCAGCTCATTCCATGTGTGGTATTAATGATAGCCATTAACGTATGAGGTGGTATACCTAGCGGGCTACGAGGCCATTGTTGATGATTGCAGCTATGTGAGACATTCTCCAGCTTACAAACTTGTGAGATGTGGATCATTGTAGCTATGTGAGTCTTTCTCTCAGCTTACAAGCCTTAGAGAAAGCCCCTAAAGAAGGGTACGCAGTTCCTGCCTAAGACAAAGCTAGAACGTAGAGATGACCTCCTCCATTCAGAGAGTTGATAAGAACTCCAAATGATTATCCAGTGGGAAAGGCAATTTGTTGAGTTAGACGTGTTTGTGGCTGAGCACAAGGTGAACATGTGAAATCCCAAAGTGTTGGGTGCATCATCATGTGAACATAAATGAAGATGATGTATTAGCCTCCTCTGAGCAGCAGAGTCGACGATAAAAATCCAGATGATTCTCATGTGTGAGGCAGTGGGAAAGAAGATCTGTAGAGTGGACATGCCTGTGGACGAGCACAGGTGAACATGTGAATATTTGGTTCTCATGTGTAATGCAGTGAACCAGAGATATGGAAATCACTATAGATGTTCCCCTCGTGGATGAGCACTAGTGGGTGTATCAGATCCTTTGCTATATTGTACAAGAGTCAGAATTTCCTGTAATCCTAATTGTAATGTAAAGGGTACAGGTTGGCCCCACCTTAATGTGATTAATAATAAATGTAAAAGATAATTAATCTGGTTAATATTAATTATAATATAACAATTATATTTATAATTATAATGTGACTTAGAGAGGTAAGACCTGTTAATCCAATAGACACTTATGTTGATAGGACAAGTATAATATAAGTAAAGGAAGATTCCCCATTGTGGAATCATATCTTTCATGTGAGTTTGGAAATTTTAGCAAGTACACTTCTTTGGGAAAAGTGTGCACCTCTCTTGGGAAATTTTAGCATCCTCTTGTGTTCTAGGGTTTATCTTGGTGGTGAAGGTATTTCTCTTGAAGAATATAGCAAAGGATTTGGTTGGGTTTTCTTCCCTTGTTGAGAAGGGTTTCCCAGGATACTTCTTGTGTTCTTGTGCATGGTGCTTCTTCTTGTGATCTTGGTTGCTGCAACATTTATGGTTATGGTTAAATGATAAAAATGGAATGTACTTCATGTTTAACCTAGCTTATTGAAAATTCAACAACCATCAGTGTTTTGGAAGGAGAAGTCTCAGGAAGAAAGAATGGAGAGTACAAGGAGAAATGATGTAGAGGATTGGAAAGGTGTCCCAACGCATGTTCAATGGGTGGTAGTCACATCCTAGATAATTGGAGAGGGGTATTCTAGTAACAAATATCCTAATGCAAAAAATCGAGGGCAGAGTGCATGGTTCTGTTTTACTAGGAGATCAGTGGTGACGCAGTTGGAGGGTAGGAAAGATCCTCAATCTTGGGCGTCACGCAAGGAGTTGGGGTGTCTAAGAAAAAAGGATTGAGTGCAAGGTTGTTTTTTATGCAAAGGAAAAAGTGGGCGTTACCTAGGAAAGGTGAAATGGAAAGAGGAATTCTATAAGTTTATTGAAAAGTTGGAAGCATTAGCCTCCACCCCCTAGTAATCTAAGAGAGTTGATTCTTGTCCAATGTGGCTAGAGGACCGATAAAGGAGGAGAGGGGGAGCCAGCAGGAGGAAAAGAAAAAAGAGGCTTCCCCTCCCCAAGGGATAATGAACAATACGCACGCAACTCGGTAGGCTTGGCTGGCAGGAACTCGAGACCAAAAACTCTGATCAGAGGCAGAGAAAAAGGCAGCTCATGAGGTGAAAGAGGGAATCTGAGGCTAGAGGCAAACTATTACATAAGAGAAGATATTGGATTAGGTTCAGGAATGGGTAGAGGACCCATATTACTCCAGGAAAAGAGAAACCAAGTACTTTAAAATAACATAAATGTATTGTATAGTCAAGGAAATGTTTAGAAAAGACCAAGGAGGAGCATGAGAACGTTATGTATCCACTCAAAAATTTTGAGGGAAAATTTGAGTTGTTCTGCAAGTCCCATCATGGAATTGTAGAGGAGTAGTTCCACAATAGATGTTTGGTTAGTTTATATTGTGTGGTATTGATAACTATTATTATAGAGTAGTTAGTTCTACACATCATTAGGAGGTAGGTTTAATTAGTGTATTTTCTATAAAAAAAAATTAGAAAGATGGAGGAGTATGTTCACTACATGAATGATGTATTGGAATGTGTCTAAATCATTTTTTGAGGGTCCAATCACTAGCCCACTTCTAATGCCAAAGGAGGCTAGGCTCAAAGGATGAGGGTCCAATCCTTAGCTCACTCCTAATGCCAAAGGAAGGTAAGCTGAAAGGTTGAGGTTATTTGTCAAGTATTTCTTGTGTGCATTTGAACCCTTAATATTTGGTGTATCTACAAAATGGATGAGGTGTGAGGCTTAATATCTCATTGGTGGTAAAAGTGTTAGTAAGGTTTCAGGGAGCTCCTCAATCTTTGTTTTCCCACATTATTTGCATTCGATTTCTAAAAGCCTTGTTTCATTTAGACATCCATTGTCTAAATGCAATCGTTGTCTAAAAGTCGTCTGTCATGCTGCAATCAGACAATATTTTGTTTCGTCTAGAGGGAATGAATGGAGTCGATGAGCCGACCCTTATATGAAGAGTTTACATGAGTTTACACAAGTTTACATTAGCTTCCAGGAAAAATGGTAAGAGCCCCATCCATCTCCAAGCCGCGATGAAAAAATTACTTCTTAAGCCATTATAATAATGAGGGAGTTAGTATGGATCCCTAAACTTGGTATATAATTTATTAGTATTATTTTTCATTTTAAAAATGATTTAATTATTAATTAATTTTAATAACAATGTTTTAAAACAATTACAATTAATTTAATAATATATATATATTTTTTTTAATAAAACATTTATTTTCTCTTATGAATTTTAAAACTATTTATGATCTTTTACAATGTTGAATTTTAAAACTTTTTATTGTGTATTTTTTTAATAGTACTTAATTGGGAGATATTTTTTATGCTACAACAAGGCTAAAATAGGTGTTGATTAAGAATATTGTCAACTTGGTAGTTTTTATTGATTTATTCATTTCCCCTCAAAGAACTAATAAGAGAGGAGAGAAGACAAATGAGTACAAAAATAGAATCTTACACACGAAATATATAGAAAAATACAAAAGCAGAACATAGCTAACAATTTCATGTTGTAATCCCTCCCTTGATGTCCCAAGTTGATATTATTTTTTTGTGTCGTAAGTCCTCTTAGATTTCTTTCCCCTTGTGAGAGAAGGTGAGGGGTTTGGGTCTCTCTTCAAAATTTCGGCAAAGGAATTAAAAGATTCAAAGTGAACCCTTGTTGTTGGCTCTTGTGGTTCCTTGTCTCCTTGATTTCCTTCGTCTCATCTTCTTCCTACTCTATTTCCTATGCATCCTCTTCTTCCTCCTCTCATTTGGCTCCTTTTTTTTTGGATCTAGAACCTTAAGATGTATATGTGTCAATCTCAGGATGCATTGAACCCAAGTTGGGTTCAATTGCTTCATGTTCAAATTTCTTCCCAATGTCTTCTAGAATTTCTGAACCCTCAAGATACTCTAAAACTTCAAATTCATTATTTCTTGAAGTGGGAAAACCTTCTTTGGATATTATTGGTTGAGGCATCCCCTTGCATTGAGAATTCCTACACCTACTTGAAACCTTCTTGAACTGAGATTATTCTCTTGAATGTTACTTTGACTGTGGTTGCCCCTGGGATTTTGGACAACTTTTAGCAAAATGTACATACAACATGACAAATATTGCATTTGAATCGAATCTCTTTGAAATCTAGTTTCTAATAATGCCTCCACCCATCAATATTAATTTGCAAAGCCTCTGGTATTTCCTACTCCAATTCCACCCCCACACATATTTTTGCGCAAGGAAACAAATTTCCTTTTGATTCTACTCAATCAATGAATCTACCCAGAATATTTCCAATGTCTCTAACAGTGCAATCCTCCCAGAAAATTAGAGAGAGATGAGGCAATATAACCCACATCAGGACTAATGTTCTCCTAGGTTGAAGTATAGGAACCATTGGGCTAGATACATTCCCCTAAATCCCATAAAATATAATCTAGAATGAAATATTAGATTACACTCTTTTTTATTAAGGAAAAGAAAGACAAAATAGCCACGACTAGAAGCAAAAGATGATACTTGTCCTTTAATTTTGGGAGACAATTGCTCACCCATCCTTTTGTATTCCTTCAATTGGTGTATCTTCTATCCTTTTTCTCGGATTGGGCAAAAAACAGTGGATCTGTTCAATCCTATAATGTCTACACAAATCAATTTGAGGGTGACATCTTCCCAAACTTTCCATGGTGTTGTATAATGAAAGTATTTTGTAAATCTATTGAGAAACTATTTCTCATGGTTATTTAGACATTGTGGTTGTAGTAATAGACAAGTGATTTAATTAAGATATAAGAGTGTATTTTTTTTTCTTTTTCCAAATTACACTGTCGAGGGAAAACCCCCAAGCACTTCCCCTCATTTCGAGGATGGTACCCAGGGTAAACCCTAGAATATTCAAGGTACAAGGGAAATCAAAAACAAGGCTCAAAGCCATTATAACCCCCAAGCACTTCCCCTCATTTCGAGGATGGTACCCAGGGTAAACCCTAGAATATTCAAGGTACAACGGCAATCAACAACAAGGCTCAAAGCCATTACAACAATATACTCGTCAACATGTAGCTGGTACTTCCCCTCATTTTGAAAATGGTATCAATGGTAAATCTTGGAATCTTCAAGGTACAAGGCCAGTCAACAACAAGGCTCAAATCCATTACAACAATATACTTGTTAAGAGCTCAACATGTCACTAGTGAGAATTGAACATGGGTGGGAAGGATAACAATCATTCCTCCCAACCACCCAATCTAAACCCAATTGATATAAGAGTGTCTTGTCATCCAAATCTATTCATTAATTTAGATATTATCTTAAGAGGCAAGAGTATCACCAACCCATCTTAATTATGTTATTATTAAGATTAATGTTGTTATTAGGTTAATTCCAATTTACTAGAGCATTCAATGCATTTCCAAAACAACAGCATGAAGAGGATCATTGAGAGAAACATAAATACAAGGTACACAACATTTTATCCTGGGAAACCCTCATGGGGGAGAAAACCCAGCAAAACCTTCCTCAACAATAGATTGCCAAAACTAAAAACAAAACACCAAGAATGAGCTAGGATTGAGTATGTGCCTCTCCTCTCCTTCCCCCTACAACTGCAACTACCTTCAAAACATGCACACTAGATGAGTGAGTGAGTTTTTCAAGTGAGACTCCATCGTCACTTATAAATTCTAGTTGAGGAGGCTAGGGTTATGTCTCTTCACTTAGTAGGACCAACTTCTTCCAAGTGTGGTTAAAACCACTTTCTAAACCCTAGGGGCCGACTTTACAAATACCACCATATAAATATGGTTTTACCAATCCAAAAAAGGGGATTTGGTCTTATACAAGACCCGACATGATCAATCCACAAAAGGGGATTTGATCTATAATATAATAACCCAAATACAATTAGAATATTCTTTGAAGTTACAATATTCTAATTATATTCTATTGACATAACCCAATACAACATCATCGGGAGAAAGAGAGGGCATCATCAGCATTCAGAACACTGACTGACACATCTACAAATCATCAGAAGTTTTTCTCATCATCAATATCATCATCCACGGCATGGAGCTGGAGTAGAATCATCATCATCATCATCAACATGAAACTGAAACATCAACATCAATTAAAATAAAGCTAGAACAACAATATCACCAACACGAGGTTGGTACACCATCATCAACAGCACGAGGCTGATACAACATCATCAACAGCACGAAGATGATACAACATCATCAACAACATGAGGCTAAAACAACAACATCATCAGCATGAGGTTGAGACAACAAAATCATCACCCCGAGGTTGAGACAACAACATCATCATCATATGGAAACTGAATGAGGAAGGTGAAACAACAACATTGTGTGGTACTCTGACAGACTTTCCTTACCAAACCTTTGGGATCTTCCCAGGAATCATAAGATTCCCTAGGATATAAAATCCTATCAAGCTACCATGTGGTACTCTAACAGACCGTCCTTACCATACCTTCGGGATCTTCCCAGAAATCATAAGATTCCCTAGGATACAAAATCCTAACGGAGCTACCACTATTGACCACAGCTGACATATACATGAACAGGTACTTTGACAGACCGTCCTTACCGGACCTTCGGTATCTTCCCAGGGATGATCAATCCCCTAGGATATGAAATCCTAACAGAGCTACCCAATGTTGATCAAGATACTATAGTGTCATCAGCATCACTCCCCCTTTCGAGGGAGGTCCTTTTGGACAACACCAAGATTGTCTTGGAAGTACTCAAACTTCACACGAGACAGAGTCTTGGTCAACACATCTACAACCTAGTCATTTGTGCCAACATATTCGAGCTTTATAGCTCCCCTCTGCACCATATCATGAATGTAGTGATACCAGATCTCTAAGTGTTTCGACTTATCATGGAACACTGGGTTCTTCGTCATCTTTATACAACTCTAGTTATCACATAGAATCATGGTGGCTTCCATCTCCATATCGAATAGACCTGTCAACAAATTCCGAAGCCATATGGCTTCACAATTGGCAGAACATGATACAATATATTCCACTTATGTCGTGCTGAGAGAAATACTAGATTGCTTCTTGGTTTTCCATGAAGTCATGGATGAACCCAAATTGAAAAAGCATCATGAAGTTCTATTTCTATAATAAGCACTTCCATCCCAACATGAATTAGTATAACCATACAGTTTGAAGTCACGATCTTCAGTATAACAAAGACCATAATCCAACATACCCTTAAGGTATCTCATCACATGCTTTGCAGCTACAAGGTGAAGATGTTTGGGCTCTACCAGATACTGACTGAAGCTATTCACACAAAAAAAAAATATCTAGCCTGGTATTCGTTAGATACATCAATGAAACAATAATCTATCTGTACATAGTAGCATCAACCAAGAGCTTCAAATTTGTTTCCATGGGTGTGTTCATGGATTTACATTCCAACATGTCAAATATTTTCAGTATTTCAATTGCATACTTCCCTTGGTTAAGGAAGATCTTCTTTGGGCTTTGCCAAACTTCAAGACCTAAGAAATAAAGCATCGGGCCTAGGTCTTTCATCTCAAACTCTGCAACAAGCTTCTTCTTACACTCTATGATGATATTTTCTTCTCCTGTTAAGAATAAGTCATCCACATACATTAGCAGTATAATTGTCTCATCATTCATAACCTTGAAGTAAAGGTTAGAATCATCTTTACTCTTGGTAAAGCCCAAACTCGTCACAAAACTATCAATTATGCCATTCCAAGCTCTAGGATCTTGCTTCATCCCGTATAGATCTTTCTTCAACTTGCAAACATGAGTCTTTCTATCTTCAACTTCAAACCCTTGTGGTTGTTCTATATACACTTCTTCTTCAATAACACCATTTAACAAGGTTGTTTTCATTTCCATCTGGAGTAACTTCCACTTTATTTTGGATACAATAGCTATGATGGTTATGTTAGAAGTGTATCTAGATACAGGAGAAAAAATATCTTCATAATCAATACCTTCCATTTGAGAAAAGCCACGAGCCACAAATCTTGCCTTATGGTTTTCAATACTTTCGTCTGTTGCATGTTTTATCTTGTATATCCACTTGGAAGATACCAAACCTTTGTTCTTTGGTTTGGGAAGATACCAAAGCGTCTGTTGCATGATACTGAGAGAAACACAATCACAAGGTACACAACATTGTATCATGGGAAACCCTCATGGGGGAGAAAACCCAACAAAACCTTCCCCAATAATAGATTGTCAATACAATGCCAAGACAAAAAATAAAATACCAAGAATAAACTAGGATTGAGCATGTGCCTCTCTTCTCCTTCCTCTTGCAACTGCAACTACCTTCAAAAGATGTGCACTAGATCAGTGAGTGAGTTTTTCAAGTGAGGAGCCATCCTCACTTATAAATACTAGTTGAGGAGGTGCTAGGGTCATCTCTCTTCACTTAGTAGGGTCAACTTCTTCCAAGAGTGGTTAAAACCACTTTATAAACCCTAGGGGCCGACTTTACAAATACCACCATATAAATATGGTTTGACCACTCCACAAAATGGGATTTGGTCTTATACAAGACTCGACATGATCAATCCACAAAACGGAATTTGATCTATAAGATAATCACTCAAATACAATTAGAATATTCTTCGAAGTTACTATTTCAACAACTATTTATGTGTTAATATTTTTTAATCGTATTCTTCATATAATAGCATCAGAGTTTTATTATGAGCACAATAAAGAAAGTTATAATAGAAAATGTGATTGCACACATTAAATGAGTTTCTTATATACATTTAAGTTAATTGGTTTATTCAAAAAGAGCTCATAATATGTAGGTTGGTCTCTTCATGGAAACTTTGAGAGGTTTCAATTAATATAAACCCAAAATGTTTAGAGGAAAGAAAAAGTATGACAAGTGGGTGACAAATAGTTTAGAGGAAATAATAAGTGTATGTTTAAAAAATTTAAAAACAATTTGTGGATGGGGTGATACTCGGTACTAGGAACACCCACATGGAGGCTCTAATGATCGACAACATGACATCCAAGGGCATGACAACTAGTATATATCTAGCGCATACGGAGAATTGTGGGAGTTGAGGCGGCTCAGAGCCAAAGGAATTTTTACCATCTCATTCCATGCACGGTACTAGTGATAGCCATTAGCGCAGGAGGTGGTCTACCTAGTGGGGCTACGAGGCCATCAGTGTTGTGGAAGGAGAAGTATCAGGAAGAAATAATGTACAAGGAGAAATAATGTAGAGGATTGGAAAGGTGGCCTAATGCATGTTCAGTGGGTGGTAGTATCATCCTAGATAAATGCAGAGGGGTGTTCTAGCAACAAACCTCCCAATGCAGAAAAATCGAGGGTGAAGTGCACAATTATGTTTTATTGGGAGATTAGTGGTGACACAGTTGTAGGATAGGAAATATCCAGAGTCTTGGGCATTGCGCAGGGAGTTGGGGTGTTTAAAACACATAAGAGTGAGTGAAAGGTTGTTTTCTAGGCAAAGGCATAGGGTGGTCGTCACCTGGGAAAGGTGTGATGGCAAGAGGAATTTTGTAAGGTTCTCGAAAAATTGGTAGCATTGGCCTTTTCCCCCAGTAATCTAATAGAGTTTATTCTTGTCCAATATGGCTAAAGGACCGACAAAGAAGGAGAGGGATAGTCGACATGAGGAAAAGAAAAAAGAGGCTTCCCCTCCCCAAAGGCCAATGAACAATATGCGTGAAAATCTACTCAGAGGCAGAGAAAAAGGCAACGGAGGAGGTGGAAGAAGCAGTATGAGGCCATAAGAAAACTGTTACAGAAGAGAAGATATTGGATGAGGTTTAGGAATGGGTAGAGGACCCATATTACTCAAGGACCAAAGAAACCAAGTACTTTAAAATAGCAGAAATGTACTAGATGGTCAAGGAAATGGTTGGGCATGCCTTAGAAAAGACCAAGAAGGAGCAGGGGAACATTATGCATGCACTCAAAAATTTTGAGGGAAAATTTGAATAATTCTGAAAGTCTCGACGTGGAATTCAATTTAGGGCTACTCCAAGAAGTCAGCAACCTGAACAACAAGAAGAGGGAGAAGGAACTTTGGGCCCGTCAGGTTCCTAAAATTCTCAGTTAAAAATATTATTTATTTAAAAAACATGTTTTTTTATAATTAGAATGTTATTAATTTTGAAAAATAATAAAAAAATATAAACAATAAATTTGAAAAATAAATTAAATTTTTTGAAGTATAAAATTATTATTATTATTTTTTAATTTAAAAACCTTTAAAAAATAATTAAACTATTATTAATATTTAAGGAAATATAATTTATTAAAATAGAAGAGTAGATCATTATGGGACACTATTTTGAATAATGTATGGAAAATGAAGAAGCTTAAGGTCTTTTTAGGGACCTCTTTTGTGTTTTGTTGAAGAATGTATTACATTTTTCCTTAAAATATAATATGATTTTTTATCCCTATGAAAACAAGTAAAAAAAGAAAGATAAAAATTGGATAACCTTAAAACAAGTAAATAAAAATGATCACAAATTATAGTATCCTTAAAACTCAAGTTATAAGTAAATAAAAATGATGACACATTATACTATAATTTGGGAGATGTTAAAGTAAATAAATAATGAAGTAAAAATGATCACACATTATACTCTAATTTCGAAAATGCTAAAATAAATAAAGAAGAGGATACTAATACCATCAGTATAGTAAGAGTATTTAAAAAAAAATATCATGATAAATAATATATTGATTAAAATATGATATAAAAAATTAAGCATGATTATGGTGAAGTTGTAGTCCAAAATTTCATCATGGAAAGTTTGTCATGCTAGTGTTGTATAGTTATTTTCCACTTATCATGTGTTATTGTTCAATTATTGGATGCCTTTTGTATCCACATGCCAACAATATTCAATACCCATAAACTTGTAGAAAGAAAGGATTGCACACAACTTAAGGAATGTTGGTTATGTAACCTGTGAAACTGTAATGTGATTCTATGTGTGAATGGCCCTACTAAAAAGAAGATAGAGAGACCAAAATCAATGACCTTGAGGGGTATTTTCATCCTTGGTGAGGAGCAAGAATTTTGTGAACTTGAGATTGTTATGGATAACACCCAAGGAATTGCAAGTGTGGTTGACTTGGACAATGGCCTTGCAGAAGGGAGTTGCAACCCTCACCAAGTAGTGGCCCTTAGTGAGGATCAAAGAACTCCCTACCATAATAAATCTCAATGACTAGGTGGACATATTGTTTGATCTTGTAGGCTCTCCTAGGGACAACCACACTAGGCTACTTGGTGAGAAGGTACATGATCAAGGCCTCCCTCCACACAACTTCGATGTCCTTCATGTTGGCTAGCATTGGATTTGTTATGGTATTCGAGGTGAAATATTCATTCAGTGCACAAGGCCATCCTAAGACTTTAGTTCATCTCATTCTATCATCCAATCAACCAAAGAGAAATTGCCTGGAAAGTGTACCACATAAGATGGCCCCACTCACTATTGTGAATACATTTAAAGGCAGACAATCGAGAATCTTATTGTTCAAATCAAAGCAATAAATCCTTCCACAAAGTCTTATAAAAGTGGAAACTCAGAAAAATTCATAAGCATCCTCAAAGAAGCCCACACATGCAATAAAGTGGTATCATTGAGTTTTGGTGCCATCCATGACTTTTAATACTTCTAGTTGGTTCTTTACCATGATGCTAACTTTGTTTCAAGCTTTTCGCAAAATCGTTTTTGTTTTGCACAATAATGAGCACAGTTGATTAAAAATAGACAAATTTTTCAATGGTTTTTTGTAGTAAAACTCTTTAAAACAATGATCATTTCAATGTTAAACAAAATATTTAAAAAACAAAATCATGAGGTTTCATACACCAATTTGATGTCTAACTTGAACTTAACCTTAAAATTAAATTTATATTTTATTTACAACAATTAACATTCTAATATTTAACAAAATATTTAGAAAACAAAACTATTGAAATGTGGCATGGAAGACTCAACATGATTGTCACTAGCATGGAAGATTCGTCATGATGGTCAACCTGTTTGTGAATTATTTGAAGGGCATTTAAAATCCATAAGCTTGAACAATGGTTAGTATTTTCAATAAAGTTTTTTTTATAAACATTTAGTGTTAAGAGTTGGTATAGCCAATAAAGATAACCAGAAGTAGTAACCAAGAAGTATCCCTGCTCGAAAACAAAGAAACAATAAAACTACATGTGCAAGTTTGCTTGCTAGTTAGTACTTCATATAATCAATGACTTTTCTGATAATAAACAATTGAGCAATAAATATTGGTGAAGTCAATGTTTGTACAATAGCAACGGTTACAATATCACTTCTTAATAAATGCTAAAGAAACTTGGCAATCAATGTAACAAATTAGCACTTCATAGATAATGCCTTAACCAACCATTCAATTGCTTTAAAAGTAAAACGATAGTTGCACAAAGGTGTTTATAGCACAAGAAATATGACGACAACATTAGGGTTAGTAGAGTTATTCTAGGTTAGGATTAGTATGGTTAGGGTTTGTTCAAAAGTATTGGAAGTTTGTGAGATCAAGTCACTCAACACATGTGGCCTTAGATCAATGCGTTCCTAGGGTATATGGAGTTAAAAGGAGGATGCAAAGGTTGAAGGATCAAGTGATAATGGTAAAACTAAGGAAAGAGAGTTAAACCTTGAGGTGTTGCTATGACAAGGCCTCAAGGATGAAACTCTGGGGAAAATCAGCTCACCAAGGTGTAGGGGAACTAGGCCTTGGTGTGTTTTCTCCTTCTTAGCTCAACAAATAAGAAAAACAACTAGCATGGAAGAATATGGATGGAGTGTTGCTATAGCAAGGCTCTATCCTCTTCAACAATTCAAAAGGCTAGAAAAAAAGAAAAGAGTGTTTCTAAGGCAAGGCTCTATCTCACTTCAACAAATAAAATGGCTTAAAACCTTGGTGGGGACATGAGACAAGGACCTTCAATGTGTGCTTGTCACCTAGGGTTTGATTCAACAAATTGTAATAACAAATGCAAGAAAATAACACTAGAACCATTAAATCAAGAAGTTTTGCATAAATTCACTTACATTTAACCAAGAAATCACATAGCAAAACCCTAGTTGTAATACCTTCCACCAAGAGAAATGCCAAAATGCCAAGAAAAAGTCTTCCTTCAACAAGTGTGCCTCACAATTTCAGCCAATCACCCCAAAAATGGCGTAAATTTCAGACCTCACTAATGAGTGAGTGAAAGATGATGAAAAAATGAGAGTCAAAACCCTCAATTTATACAGTACAATGACCTAAATTTACTTTTTAGGTCATGAAAAGGCCGAGAAGGCCGAGAAGGCCAAATACTAAAATCATATTGTTTTACATTAAATGTTTGAAAATTAAACCCTAATCAAGCAACAGAGAGACGTCATCCCCTTTCTAGGGTGACGTTAGCCCCTTCTAGGGAAAATCCATCCTCCTGGAGCAAAACGTTAGCCCTCCTTAGGCTTCTCCAAGCTGCCACACGTGCCAATACTGCCATATCTGCCTCCCAAGACGTCCATATTGCTGGGTGACTTCATGGGATTCATGGGAGACGTCATGGGCCTTTCAAGGCCAACGTTCTTATGGAGAGGGTGCAATCCCCCTATGTACAGGTCTGCTTAGCTACCTCTGGTGGATTCTTCTACTCTTTCCATGGTACAAACATTCTACCATGTTTTTTCCCCCTGCTAGGGTCTCATCATCCAACGGGTGGGCTCTTCAGCCCCATGGAGGTATGAACTGATCATCTCCCCATGTGTACCTATCCATCATTACTTGTCCGTCGAGCATGGTCCTGCACATCAACAGTTATGCCCTCCATGGGCTCAAAAATCACAGGGATTATAGCAATGTCAATCACATCTAATCATCAATATTTATTAAACATGTTCATAAAACCCCTTTACCCCAGTCTAGTGCTCAAAGAGATTATACAAGTCTACAAATACAAGTTTGGGGAAAGTGACAAGAGTTTCTATTGGGCTAGAGTCTACTGGAAAAGAGTTGCTCACGGAAAGGATCAATTCCATGTCATGTAAGTAGGTGAAGTGGATGGGGATGTCTGTGAAAAAGGTGCAGTGATAGCAAGGATGGCTTACCAGTGGGTGCCTCTGTGCAGGGTGAGTTGTACCTGTCATGGATGAAAATATTTCCAAGCCCATTCAAGACTTTTAATCTTCATTTTTTCCAAGATGATAATCAAAGGACACTGCCCTAACTTGGTGACCAGTGGTGGCAATCTTAGCCACAAACATTTCACAAAAATGAGAAGGTTGGCTCGTGATGAGACCCCCTTTATCTTGGCTATTCCACCAAGATCCACTACCCTGGCGTGGTAACCAGATGTTGGTAGTGTCATACTGTTAGGCACCCATGGACATAATGAGTTGGCTCGTGATGAGACCTCTCATCCTTCAACTAGGTCTTGATTTATTTTTCTAGGAGTCCCTTTGTTTCTTGCTGAGAATCCTTTTATTGCTTTCTCGGGGATCCATGGGCGAAGCATCTCGAGGTTTTATTCTTAGGCTTTTATTGCCAGCTTCTTTTACCCTCCAGGCCTTTAGAAAATTCTTCCCACAAGGTAAGGTAAAACCCCTAAATGATCAAACCTATGCCCAAACCAAGGTAACGGGATGGGTGAGCGGGAAATAAGATGGAAAGTGGTATGTGTGATGGGAATGGATGATGGCTCTTCAAAAATCCCCCCAATGGAAACTCAAAACCTATGGACATGGGATTTCTAGGGCATCCTGTCATTCCCCCCAGACATGGTCAAGTG
>JASDQU011377988.1:0-15358 GCA_032191745.1 Picea mariana | reverse complement strand
TTGTTTAGAAATTATCGCTCCCTAGTTGAAACCACTCCCGGAGATCGCCACTGTGTAGGTCAAGGGCATCCATGCCTCTGAAAATTTGGAGCAGTCCTTCTCACCATATAATTAGCATATGAGAGACATCAAATAGATGTATGGCTCCTTTAAATTGGTCATCCCATACCAGCCAGTGCTCCGATTGGTGTACTTATTTTCCTCCCTCCACCATGAGGCCATCACCTGAGTGGTGTCGTGGAACTCGTAGAACTTTACGACAAAATATGTGTTTAACTACTCCTTAGCATATCTAAGCTTGTAGTATTTATGAACTTCCACTGGTAAGAACACTCTGACATACCCACCATTGTCATCGTTGATTAAAAATTTATGTGTGTCTGTGTGGTCGATGAGCCACTTCAGGACTTCAATACAAGGAAAGACAGGGATTCTTCTCACCACCATATGCAGGTATGATCGTCGGATGTTCAGGAACACTTCGTCGTCAAGAACTCTTAACATATGGATCATTGTGTGGTATATATTCTGGGTATTCCTCCCGACTGATCTTGTTAAAGAAGTCTCCCCAATGTGGGAGTGCCATCTTGGACCCCGTGCTTGCCTTTGTATCTCCAAAGGCAAGAGACTGAATAAAATCCTTCTTCGTTGTTGTTTTGATGACAGGTTTCGGCCTCAGAGTGTATTTTAATTGCTTTTCGACCCCTAGAGAAGATACTTCACCTACCTATGGTTCTTTCAGCTTCGATGCCCTCGGCGATCGTCTGGTGGTTGGCTTCCTTGGAGGAATTGTTCTTGCAACTTAAAATAAAATTTTAGAGACCGTGTAAAGAACAAAACAAGATAAAAAAAATATATGAACTGTAACCATGTAAAACCCATAGACTTGGATACATACCTGTAAATCTTGCTAAACCTGGTTACTTTGATACTCACAGGATCTTTGCAGCCTTCGAATTACTCGTCTTGCTTCTTTGGATGCTATGAATTTCCTTACGCACAGAGTGATTTCGTTTACAACAGCTCGAGAGAATGTAAACCAGGGAAGAACTTGCTGTGTCACATCAACCATTCAATTTGGGTGATGAGTGAAATTTAAACATATATGTTACCGAATCACCATAACTTAAATACATCGTGGGTTGATCGTGGAGGCGTGGAGGGTGATGTGGTCTATCAGTGATTTCAAACGGTTTTTTTGATTAGTGCACGAGGTAGAAACTAATGCAGGATTTGGTATTAATTAGCTCCTTAAATTCCCAAAATCCGATCATATCTAATGCTAAAACGTCCCATCGTGTCGCTCTCTCAGTGGGTGGATCAAGGATCGGGGATATGTTATGAACGTTTTCATTGATGTCCTTCTACAAAAAGCTCTGACGCCGATCAATCTTACCATACAATCTTGTTGTGGCAAAGATGACTCAGAGGCGTGACTTGGACCTAGGGAACCAAGAATGACTCGAGGTAAAACTAGACCGTACAATTCTCTAATCTAGTAAAGACACGTGGAGTTGAAGACCAGTGACCTAATTCACGTGCATTAATCATATTCGGGACTTTCATTAAGTTATTCGTTCTAAAACAAAACTTAGCTTGTCGATGCCTAAAAGTATCCAGTATCGGCGATCGATGATAAACCTATCAAGTGCTTTCTTTGGATTAGCTTCCTCGAAAAAGTCCAAATGTTGAAAACGCATCAGGGATTGGCGATAAAGAATATCCTATAGTGCGATCAGAATGTTTGTTGAGATCCCTTTAGGTTTTCCTCGATTCCGATAAGCACGTCGGGTATCGGCTATCAGCGATATCTTTTCTTTCTTTGTTAACATCTATTATCCCTGTTTTTTACCAATGCCGAAGGGGAATCAACTATCAACGATATCCTTATGCAAGACTTTGACACAACCAAAAACTTCCTTTTGTCGATGCCGATGGAGATCAACACTCGGTGACTAAGGTTTCCTGAGTGGATATTTTTCTTCTTTGAATTCCTTCCAATGTTGAATCTGAGCCTGTCAGATGAAGTGTTTTGGCTATTGATTCTCTATTCAGGTGTTAATGCTTTTTAAGTCATGGAGTTTGATAATTTCAAACAAACCTAAATAGCTTATGAGAGTCATGATAATAAGCAAAGACAAAACATTTATTAACATGAATTCAAATCAGACAGTGCAAATATCAAGTGGTACCCAAAAAGTAAAAAATTTGAAATAGGCTTTTTAGGGTGTGTTGAGTGCTAAACAAATGGAAAATTACTAGGCGAAAGAAGAATCTCTATTCCTAGCTAGGCTCGGTTGATGCAAAATCTAGTTAAGAACTTAACTGGTTTTTTATCAGAGCCTCATTTATCCTTGCATTTGAAAGTCCCTAATTGGTGCATTTGGGCCTGCCTGTGGGGTTTTCAACCTTTATTCCACCTTCTTTTCCTATAACCCTGACTCACACCCCCTTTGACAAGAGTCTAGTAAGGTATTCATTGGCATTAGGACTTTTAGTTACCCTTATTCACTTGCTACGGTGTTGCTCTGTTGCTAGGGAGAATCCATAGCCCTGACGGAGTCACCTCGATGTCATAGACCTTGCTTCACTACCATCGAGCATCCATAGCCCCCGGGGAGTTATCTTCATACCCTCTCCTACTGTGCGCTCATTTGATATAGTTGATTTTATTTTGGCATAATTCCCCGAGTGAGTGGGAGAGGAGGATGTCTATTATTTTCAAAATGAGATGGTTAAGGTGAAACTTGCTAGCTCTATCTCTGAGGTACATGTAGTCCTTTCCAGCTTACCATCTTTCCCTTAATGGTTTACCAGACCACCAGGAAGACACTTCATCACTTTTCCAAGGTTGTTCATTTGCACAGGCTAGATAGAGAACTCCTTAAAACAACCATAGGTCCCCTAGTGCTTCTTGTGTTGTATGTGAGCGAAGATTCAAGAACATAGTTCGTCATATCGCATGAATTGAGGTCAACCATCATCTTTCTAAACACAATATTCAAAAGAAAAAGTAATATAACAAGAAACAAAAACAAAATTCATTTCGCAATCGACCTAGCTAAAACAAAACATCATGAAAACACAAACACAAATATATATATATTTTTAATGGAAATATTGTTTTAGGGTTTGTCTATTCACCAGGAGGGCATCGGGTTCCCCCCTCAGATTCTGTAGCCGATACTTGCCTACCCCAATCTTCTCGGCCACCTGGAAAGGTCTGAGCCATAGGTTCTAAAACTTAGAATGTTTTCCTTTCGGCTCATTTGCTCTGTCCCATTTTAGGACTAAGTCTCCCACTTCAAAATTCTTCTCCTTAGCCTTATGCTTATCAAACCACCTTTTAACTATCTGTTGATGAGCTATGAACTTTGATTTTTCTTTCTCCCTTTCTTCTTCTAGCGTGAGGAGAGTATCAATTTTTTGTTGTAAGACTGATGAGGGCTTTCCTCTAGAATCTTGAGCAAGTTGAAGAGATGGAATATATAGCCCATTCGAGAGAATGGCTTCCTATCCATATACCAGAAAGTATGTGGAATTCCCTATAGCTTCCTTGGGTGTAACTCTATCGACCCATAAAGCATTATGAAGTGAATTGTGCCAATTCCTATGGTTGTATGCAACTGTTTTCTTTAATATTCTCACTAGGTTCTTATTAGTTGATTCTTCCACTCTATTCCCCTGTGGATAGTAGTTTGCAAAGTATCTAATTATGATTCATTTGTCTAGAGAAAACTCTATTAATAAGGTGGAAGAAAATTAAGCTGCATTATCGAAAACAAGGATGGAAAACACATTGAACCTTGTGATCAGTTGTTGTTCTATGAATTGGATCACCACCTTTTTGTTTACATGGGTCAGAGGGATGGCCTCTACCCATTTCGTGAAACAATCTATGGCGATTAGTATGTATATATGTTGTTTTGAAGAACTCAATATAATTTCTCCTATGTTATCTAACCCCCATTGCTTGAATGGCCTGTAAATGACCACCAGTTGGAGTGGGACACTTTCTCTCTTCTCCCTCTTTGCGCTTATTTGACAAGTTTTACAGTTTCTAGCATATGTCTGAGCATCCCTGAATAGGGTAGGCCAATAATAGCCATCTCTCAGTATTTTATGTGTAGTGGTGTTTCCTGCGAAATGTCCACCTATAGGAACATCATGGAGCTCCTTCAGAACTTTTTCTACATATTCTCATTCAAGACATATTAAAATTAGTACCCCATCATAATTAACATAGAAGAGCACCAAATTTATGAGGAGATATTGTGCGGATTTTAACATGAGGGCTCTCCTTTCCCTAGGGTTTAGGTTTTCTTGGCAAGTCCCATGATACCGAAGATAAGTTAGTTTCTCATACCAAGACTCTCGCCCTGGGGAGATGTATGAATCTTCACCACACCATAATGTCAATTCATTCTCCCATCTAAGGTCTTCATTTACTTGGTCCTGGGCTTCAACTACCAGTTTGCATAACCCTTTTCCTTTAACAAGTTTAGCAGGCTTTATATTTAGATCAAATTATTGGACCACTGCCATCCAGTTTCCTCTTCTTTCCCCCTTCTCATGTTGAGTGAATAGGGATCAGACTGCAAGGTGGGGAACTATGACTTTGGTATGATTCTTAAGGATGTAAGATCTGAAGTGTTTCACTGCCTTGTATACCGCATAAGCCTGCTTGTATATAGCAAGGTAATTTAGTTCAGCCCCTTGGAGATTAGTACTCATGAATGATACTATGACCTCATTGTTGTCATCATCCTTCTGAGTCAATACTATAGCTAGTGATTGGTCGGAGGAAAAAGTGTAGAGAAATAAATCTTTGCTAAAATCAAGACTTTGTAGCACTGAGGCTTGAGATATCGCAGTATTAATATTGTTGAAGGCATTTTTTCGTTCATCATCCCACTTAAACTCAACATCTTTACGGATCATTCTTTTTAATGGTTTGATAGTTTCAGTGAAATCGAGAGTGAATTTCCTCACAAAATTGATTTTCCCGAAGAAAGATTGCATAGCCTTTTTATTGTGGGGTAAAGGAAGCTGAGCTATAGCCCTAATCCATTTTGGATATATGAGAATTCCTGCTTGAGATCTAATGTGGCCTAACAACTAACCTTCCTCCACACCAAAGATAGTTTTCTTAGGGTTTAAGGATATACCGTATTTCTTACACCTTTCAAAAATTTGGGTTAAATGTTGGATGCGACCTTCTTTGTTCTTTGAATACACTGTCACGTCATAGACTACTACACATTTTTTGATTAGTCCTCGAAACGTTACATCCATGGCCCTTTGGAAGGTTTCCCCTGCATTGATTAACCCAAAGGGCATGTGTTTATAAGCGAAGGTTCCCCACTTGGTTCGGAAGGCATTTTTTAAGAGGTCTTCTTCTGAAACTAGAACCTAGTTGTAACCTAAGAAACCATCCAGCGAAGAGAAAATCTCAGAGCCTGACATGGTCTGCAAAAGTTTCTCCATCGGTGGAACTGGGTATTTTTCCTTTTATTAAGCTTTGTTGAGGTTTCTGAAATCTACGCATAGGCGGATCTCCCCAGAATTTTTCCTCACAGAGACCAAATTTTCTACCCATGCAGAGTGTCTAACCTGGAAGATAATTTTGGCATCTAATAGTTTCTTTAACTCCTAGCACATGAGAGGTTCCAGGGATGGGTGGTATTTCTGGAGCTTCTGTTGGAAGGGTTTTACTTCAGGATTTAACGAGATAGTGTGTTGAATGATACAGGTATCATAATTTTTTAGGTCTCGGTAGAAATATGCAAAAACATCTTGATACAGTCTGAAAAGTTTGAGATAAGACTTCTTTTCTTCTTTATATACTGTCTTGTCGAGATTCATATTTTTGGGGTTTTCTGGGGTTCCTAGATTTATAGTTTCGTGCATGGGATAAGAACTCCTCGTCTTCACGTTCTTTGACCCTTTAAATCTTTCCCTTAGGTCAAAAAGGTTTTATAAATTGGCTATTCCCATCGATATCGTGTGAGACCTCGGTTTGTCAGTCGATTGATCTGTCCAAAGATCAGTTTCTATTGATTATTCCTGGAATACTTCATCGCCAATAGACAAGTCTTTGAAATTATCTTGATTGGTAAAAAAAATTATGATCTGTTCATCTCCTTCAAAGACCTTCCAATTATAAATATTGTTGGGCACCGATGGTTTATAGAGTAGTTCCACAGTGAACCAAGAGGCTTCATAATATTCTAGAGGTGGTAGCCTTGAGGAAGCGGTGGCCAGAGAATCAGCCAGAATGTTCTTTGTTCTGGGGATTGTTGTAATGTTGAAGGCTTCAAAATTCTCTACTAGCATGTGCACTTCCTGTTGGTAATTCCTCAGGTTTGGAGAGTTGCAATGTATAGTGTTCCTTACTTGTCTAACGATGATTTCAGAATCTTCGAAAACCTTCAATTCTTTAACGTTTAATTCCATGGCTTTCTTTAGCCCTTGTACTAGAGCTTCATACTCGGTGGTGTTGTTTGTGCATTCAAATTCTAGTCTACAGGACACGAAATGTTGTTTACCCTTTGGATCAATGAGGATGCACCATTCCCCTGACCCTTCATGAGATTTAAAACTATCAAAGTATAAGGTCCAAACTTTTGGGGTTTTCCTATCAACTTCCTTTTTCTTGTCACTTTCCTCTTCTCCTCCTGTTTGTTCCGTGATTTCTAACGCAAGTCCTTGAAAGAAGAGGGTTTCCTCTGCCATCGTCGGTAATTTCTCTTGAAAAAACATTTTGTAGTTTTAAGTAAGAGGGACATCAGATGAGAGGGGGGAGAAATTCCTGAAATCAGAGTCACAGGAATAATTTCCTAGCATAGGAAAATATGTCGGTGAGTGTTCATTGAGGGTTTCTAAGTCAGTGACAATATGTTTTAGATATCTTTCCCTATCGATCCTAATCATATTCGTGTGTCCTTTTAATGGCAGCCAAAGGTGAGCCCATTCTATACTAAAGTATTTGTTTAACTTCTCAAACCAATCTAGACTTAGTAACAATCCATAAACTTATGGGATATCTACTACAATGATGTCAATTAATTGCACAAATTTAGGATATGTCGTTGTTGGCACAAGGTCAGACCTAGGGTTTAGATCCAAGAGTGCACCAAAAATCCCTAGCTACTATCCCTTTCGGAAACACCTGCCAGGTAGATGCAGTCTCACCCAAAGAAACTATGAGGGGGTTGCGGGACAGAGATGTCTACAACCAAAAGGAATGTAAAGTGGATTCAAAGTGATCAATACACAACAATCTAGTATCCTTTATCTTCCTAAAATCTATTGGGCAAGATATATCTATCAAATCTAACACAGTAATGCAATAGCATTATATCAAAGGCAAAAGAATTAGATAATTAATCACACACACAAGACAAGATATATGTGGTTCACCCTCTCTCTAGGGCTACGTCCACAGAACTGTGCTTTATAATATATTAAGATGAAAGCATACAGTTTTGATCTACACTCTTAGCCAATAGATCTCTCTATTCTTCTTCTCTCTATCTCTTCTCCTCTTGTGCACCCAGCTACAGGAATGATCTCCACACCCAACTGAAGATCGTACAATACCAGAAGGCTCTCACACTTAGCACTTCTCTCTCACACAACAATGATCACTCACATCAATAACAAGCTAGAACGAACCTTATTTTCTCATCTAGGTTATTATTTATACATTACAATAGCTCACTGACATCCTTAGGCTGAGACCTAGGTGTCTAAAACCCTAGATACCAAAACCCTAGGTCAACTTGACCCGCATTTTCAGGGATTCGCCAGCCTGTCTTTCCTTCCTTCTCGCGCGGTGCTCCAAAGCATCCAAAGGTGGCTTTATCTGCTTGCTGAGTTTTCCATGATCCTTATTCCTTGTTGATATGTCATCCTCAATCTCCTTGTCCAACGGCTTGGTTTCTCTTAATTTGCTCCATCTTTTCTTCTCTTTTTCTCACTTCGAACCAGTAACAATCACTCTATCTTCCGCACAGTTCGAATTCTTCCTTTTCTTCCTTGACCTTTGCTTATGTCCATAATCAAGGGCCAACAGGCCCCCAACACTCACCTATGACTCATCCCGAGGCACTTCAGATATAATCCTTCTGTTTTACTTCGACTTCAGACTACGCAGGGAAGCCTTTGCTTTCTACTCTATGCCTCCCTTCCTCCCTTGTGAAAACTGTATTTTCTATGTCTGGTACCTAGTTTCAACTGCACCTGGTACCTATACCCTTTTCCTCATGCTTTTACTAAGAGGTACGAGGTAGCTGGTTATCATAATAGAACTTCAACCGGCTCCCATTCACTAATCCTTCCTTCCATTCTCCCTTCAAAGTCTTCAACTGCGCAGCTCCTCCTTCTGTAACATAGGCGATCTCCTATGGCCCAAGCCAATGCATTATGAACTTCTTATGGAGATATTCCTTGGCAATTCGGATCTGATGGTATCCCGAGAATCCATCTTTAAAAGAGTGTACCTCCTGGCCTCCCACATTATCTAACACTTTGTTAGTGAATGGTGTAGGGAAGGGGTCATGTAAACATGCATCATTCAGCATCCTGAGATCTACACAGATCCTGATCTCTCCTGTCTTTTTGTCTTGTACCACCATAGGGCTTATCCATTCTGACTCTTCCATAGGTTCTATAATCCTTGCTTCCAACATTCTGTCAAGCTCAATCTTCACTTTCTCCTTATACTTAGGGTTCAATATGTAGGGTCTCTGTTTGACTGGTCTTGCATCTAGTTTCAAAGGGATCCTCATCTCTCCCGTAGGCCCTTTAATTCCCTTCATGTCAGCGAACTTGGTTGGAAACAAGTCCTGATATTCGTGCAATAATTCTGTTATCTTGTCGATAGTGGCAACATCCCAATAATATCCAACATTTGCAATCTTTGGTGTTTGCTTTGTTCCAATATTGAATTTCCTAATATTTATTGGTTGTCCAATGAATGGTAACTCAACTCCTGGTCCTTCCACATCTCTTTGGCCTTCTATTTCTATGATGTTCACCTTCCTAGGATCATCGTCTTCGTCAGCATTGATGTTGTAACAGCCTTGCAGTTTTTGGAGAGACACATTCCATTTGTCCTTTTCTTGTTCTAAAGGGAGGCTAGAGGTCTCCTCGAATACTTTCTGTCTTACAATATGTAATGCTTGATCTACTGAAGGATATTGGCTTTCAAATAAGAAGGAAGTTACAAAATTCTGAGTCATACCTTCCCAATCTGCAATGACGAGGCGTAGCTCTGCTTGAAGGTACCAATTGATAGGTGTCATGTCCAGTGTGTTAATGAACTTGTGCACCCATTATTCTTGAGGAATGTTGCTCTAGGCTTCTTTGAAACTTCGCACATGGTCCTTTGGACAACTTCAACCTATGTACTGAACTTCGCAGCCTTCTACTCATGTTGAGAACCGTGCAGTCATTAGGGTATGACATTGTACCCATTCTGTAATGTTTTTTTTGTGTGTCGCCCACCATCTTGCTGGTATGGCTTTCAGGGCCTCATCCATTGCCAACAATCTTTGTTGTGTTGGTACACTCACTTCAAAGTCCGCTAAGAATTCTTCTAATGGATTCAGACCATCAAAGGTGGGTAGGTTACTTACTAATGTGCCGATCTAATGAACTTCTCTGGTTAGTCTAGCACATATCCTTGTAGATACTTCATACATTTTGTTCTGCCAGTTCTCTAATGCTTCCTATGAATCTGATGAACATGCGTTGTCACTTCACTAGCTTAGGTTCCCATCAGCCGTAGGATTAATGTAATCATGTCATCTGGCTGTTAGTTTGTATATGTTTTCCAATTCATATGTGCGGTCTTCTTCTCTGATAGGTTCTGTGTATCGCTGACCTTCATTTGGATCTAGAGGTGCAATGACCCTAAGGCCATCTCTTTCAAACATCATACATATTTTCTTTAAATCAACCACAGTGGAATTGTTGAAAGCCCAATCGATTCCTAACAGTCCAGGGTAAGGACAATTGTCATCAACTATCTCGATTACCTCAAAATCTGCAAACGTCCTTACTCCATCGATGTCCACATGCACATGTTCCAATCTACCAAAGGAGATTACTTCCTGTTGATTAGCCATCCTAAGCCTTATAGGGGAATAGATCAACTTGGGTTTTCCCATTAGTGCCTAGGTTTTCTTCATCATGACATTGACCTCTAACCCTAAGTCGAGGACCACATAGTCTCTATCATATTCTCCAATCTGAGCATTCAGGTGTAATTCCTTATTTGTCCTCCTCTTTTTAGAGATTTGGTGTACTTCCCTATTCAGTAAGGGGTCTATCTTTCCTAGCTCATACTGGCAGATTAAATTTTGTAGCTCTTGCACAACGCTCTCATCTTGAATCAACTTGATACAAGTATATAAAATATCCATGAGTGTGCTTACCTCTTTTCCTTCTTTTGGCGAAGCAGACTGATCAAATGCCTGAGGCATTCCATATTCTCTCACTTCTAGTCATGTTTTTGATGAAGAGCCTTGGTCCTCTTTGAACTCTTTTCTTGCCTCGACAAATATTTTTCTTTCTTTCTTTGCATCAAAATTTTGTGTCTTCTTTGTAGCTTTCCTGACTCTTGAGTCTTCTGTAGTCTTTCCTTGGATCAGTCTGTCTTCTCCTATAAAAACACCTCCTCTCGTGATAACAATGACTCTAGGGTCTTCTCTGCGAGGTTCAACGTATATCAGTTGCACTTGCAGGTTCTACTAAGGTCCTCGTCTCTCCTGAAGCTTAGCTAGCAGCATAGGACAATCTTCTATAACATGTTCAAATGAGCTGTAGTAGTTGCAAGTAGTGCAAGGGTTCTGACAGTCCCTTGCGAGGTGTCTTGGTTGTGCGCAGTTGTAATAGATGATTTGTCCTTGGCCTTGACCCATACCACCTCCTCCTCCTCCTCCTCTGAATCCACTGCGAGGATTGAAGTTTCCTCTCCTAGGGGAGTTGTACTATGTAGTGTTTCATTCTTGTTGTACTTCACCTTGAATTTTGTATATGTCTCTTGAACTTTCATGCATGAGATTATAAGCCCTACAGTCCCTATCATCATGTCCCAGGGACTTACAGAACGTGCAATACAGATTTGTGGGTGTCTGAACATACTTTTTCATGTAATAGCACTCACCGAGGCGATCTCTATTTCTGCATACCTTGCACCAGGGTAAGGTGACTTGCTTTAAAGGGATTAGAGCTATAGAGGCCAAGTATTCATGGAATAGGGAACAATGTTCCTTGTCATGGCCTTCTGATTTTCATATGACACACCATATGTCTTCTCTTTTATATTTTCCCTTGTCTTTCTTCATGTCTTCAACCTGCAAAGACAAACTAGTTAGCTAACTCAAGATTTGACTCATACCTAAGCTAGATTCTCCCATAGGGGTTGATTCTAGCTTCATGGCTATCTTGAGCACCTCAGCCTGCGAAGCAATCTTCTGTTGCATTAGAGGAACTCTGATGTGTGGTAAGAGGGCAACAATAAACAACTCTTTGTTCTACTCATCTGGGATCTGAAAAGTCAATCAACCGGTTAAGGTCTTGAATCTTTGATCGAATTCCCAAACGGGTTAGGCTACCTTCTGCTTGATCTCTTTCATCTCTGTGATACATTGTGACTCTGATTTGGGTTTCTTGAATTCTTCAATCAACATATTATTGATCTGATTTAGAGGCTTAGGTTGTGCAATTCCTTGGAAAAGCTTCATGTACCAGCTTAGTGCACGATCTCGAAGGGTAGTACTAAACTAAGTTCTTTTAACAACTTCATCAGTGACATTCTTAATATTCCATATGGAGTCACATAGGAACTAGTGTTGATTAGGGTCTTCAAACCCATCTCCCCTAAAAATAGGGAGCCTCATCTTATCTTCCATAGATCTTCCTAGGTTTTCAGACTGAGTATGTGGTGCACTACTAGTGACAGTGCTCTAAATGTTGTGGTGGCTTGGACTACTCTAGTTGCTTAATACTACTGAATCAATAGGAGGGATAATAGTACTTACTTCAGCAGTCTATGTAGTTCCTAAAGTTTTTGGCTCTTCCAGGCGAGGTTCTTCAACTTTCCCTTCGTCTGTCCCGATGAGTTCTGAATGCTCTTCATCCATCAATTCTTCTTCTTCTCCACTCTAGAAACCCTCTTCCCCATAGTTCTTATTAAATAGGTTCGTAAGATGAACTTCTCTAAACGCTCTTCCACTGCGTGTATGTCCAGCCTCTGTGTCATTGTCGCTGTCCAAATTTTTGAACATTAGCTTTTTCAAATCTAACCAATCTATTAGATCTTCAAGATGTTCTTGTCATGCAATAACATCTTGATCTTCAACTTTAGAAAATGTAAAAATTTTCCTCTGGGTCCCTTGAAGAAATATCTCTCGGCTTGGATATATGACTCTACTCTTTCAACATAAAACTCGGTGATGTACCCTCCAATGGTGTTATCAAAACAGTGATCTACTACTCGTGATACGACGTTATCAACTCTCTTGACCTTCTTGATCAACACCGATGTCCAAACTATAGGAGGTCTAGATCTAACCTCAAACTGGGTATCTGCTAATTTGGCTAACCACTCATATATCTCCTGATGGATTCCTCCAAAGAAAATCTTGTATATATCGGTGAAGATATATCTTTCTAACCAATCCTCTGTATTAAGATTAGGGTTCTTGTTTCGGGATTCAACGAATTCTTTTTCTTGATCTCCTATCCACTTCTGAATATCTATCTTCGATGGAAACCACCTTGAAATTCCCTTTAAGAAGATTCTTGTCTCGACAATAGAACCATTTTTTGGCACAGGGGCAGACCCAGGGTTTAGCTCCAAGAGCGCACCAACAAGCCCTAGATACTGGCCCTTTCAGCAACACCTGCGAGGCAGATGCAGTCTCACCCAAAGAATCTATGAGGGGGTTGCAGGATAGAGATGTCTACAACCAGAAGGAATGTAAAGTGGATTCAAAGTGATCAATACACAACAATCTAGTATCCTTTATCTTCCTACAATCTATTGCGCAAGATATATCTATCATATCTAACACGGTAATGCAATAGCATTATATCAAAGGCAAAAGAATCAGAGCATCAATCACACACACAAGACAAGATATACATGGTTCACCCTCTCTCTAGGGCTATGTCCATATAAATGTGCTTTATAATATATTAAGATGAAAGCATACAGTTCTGATCTACGCTATTATCCAGCATATCTCTCTATTCTTCTTCTCTCTATCTCTTCTCCTCCTGTGCACCCAGCTGCAGGAATGATCTCCGCACCCAGCTAAATATCTTACAATACCAGAAGGTTCTCACACTTAGCACTTCTCTCTCACACAACAATGATCACTCGCATCAATAATAATCTAGAACGAACCCTCTTTTCTCATCTAGGTTCTTATTTATACATTACAATAGCTAACTGACATCCTTAGGCTGAGACCTACGTGTCTAAAACCCTAGGTCAACTTGACCCACATTTTCAGGGCTTCAACAACCTATCTTTCCTTCCTTCTCGCGTGGTGCTCCAAATAATCCAACGATGTATTTCTCCGCTTGCTGATTTGTCCACGATCCTTCTTCCTTGCTGATATGTCATCCTCAATCTCCTCATCCAACGACTTGCTTTCTCTTACTTCGCTCCGTCTTTTCTGCTCTTTTTCTCACTTCGACCCAGTAACAGTCACTATGTCTTTTGCACAGTTCACATTCTGCCTTTTCTTTCTTGATCTTTTCTTACTTCCATAACCAAGGGCCAACAGTCGCTATCCTGATCATTACATATTTGAGTTCTCCCATGACCTTCACCAGGGTTCTGTCTAGTTGTTTCACATGTTTATCTGTTTTAAGAGGGAATGCGTTTAATTTTTTGCAAATAGACAATGGCATAACATTGGAGGATGCTCCTAAGTCAACCAAACAATTATGGAGGTTTATGTTGAAGACTTCAAATGTCAAAATGAATGGTGGGACAAAAGGTTTTCCCTTCTTATCCTCAAAGCAGGAATTCACAGTTGGTTTATCTTTTATATTTGTGGGAGTTATATTTCCTCCTTGGTCAGTGCTTGTCGCAAGATTTTCTACTGATTTCAATGCTTGTAATAGAAAGTCATTTTTTTAGGGATCCTACATATATCCATGACCGATATATTTTATTTAAACTTTTTCAATTCTTCTACTATGTTGTAGTCTAACTTGGTAGATTCGCGTGTATGGATATTTATAGGGTTTCTTCGGGGAGCAAAAGGTGTTTTTGGGTGACCGGGAGCTAGTTTTCCTCCCAAAGTTTGGGTCGTAGTAAGTTTGTTTGAGACAGGTTGACCCTACTTCGTGTTTGCACAACCAAGACTTTAGCAGGTGGTTCTTGAACCTCAAATAGGTCATCGAAAGGCATAGGTAGGTCAGGGTCCCATATCAACAAGGATGTTTCTTCTGGTGGATCAACTTCTTCCTGATCAGAAATATTCATAACTGAGCTATTGGATTGTTCTGTAAGGGAAACTTCATCTAGAAACCGATTGGCCATCAAATTCATGGTATTCACCCATTAAGAGCAGTATCTTTCAAAGTGTTTCTCTTGATGATAGGTACAAAAAGAGTCGAATGCTACATTTCCTAGATCAATTTTTAAGTTGGATGGGGAGGTTCAATTGCTTTGAAAGACATATTTCTTTTAAAAAAGGGTTTATAGGGCCTCTGGCCTTGGTTTCCCTCCCCTGCACTTCTCTTCATGTTTATGATTTTGTTTGACAACTTCTTGACCATGCGTTGTAGGTATTTTATGTCTCCACTTCCCTTTCGGGACCTTGTTCTGTTTGTTTTCTTAGGGGTCTAGTCAACAAGAGTCCTCTCTTGGAAGGAGGCTAAACTTCTTTCTTAACTAATGAGACATGCCCTTATTTGCATCCTTTCATTTGAAACTCTATCATTTTGGATTCTTCAAAATTCTCAGCTAAGGTTGGTTTGGGATCCCTTTTCACAAACATGGAAATAGAAGTTGGGAGAGAATTAGCGTATACTTCAATTTGCAACTCCTGAGTAGCTTTAACTTCAGATTGGAATTTGTTCAAGATAGTAGTGAATCTTTGATTGAAGTCTTTAACCTTCTCCTTTGAACTCATGGTGGTGGCGAACAACTCAACCATCAAAGCTCATGTGGTGGTTTCTTCTACAAATTTATCCAAAAAATCCTTTTGAAACTTTGTCCAACTAGTTATGGATCCTACATGAAAGTTGAAATGCCATGTGGAGGCCGAGTTATCAAAAGTGTAGGGGAATAGCCTACATACTACATCTTCATGTTGGACATTCATCA
>JASDQU011377983.1:49923-64230 GCA_032191745.1 Picea mariana | reverse complement strand
AGGTAACCTCTTCCCTTAAAATTAGCGCTTCTAAATATTTCTTGTTGCAACAACTTTAACCTTTCATTCATTGACTTGTAACCAACTAGAGCTTCTTGACCATTCTTCAGGGCTTCCAACTTCACAAGGCCATATATCCCTAACCGTGAGGAACCACATGGCATACCACATATCACCGTAAATGTCACAACATGTAATATCCATCTATGATAGTATTACCTGCAATTACACTGTCCTTCATGTCATTATTTCTCAATCAAATCCGGGTCCCATAACCACACCGTCGGGGCTACATGTAGACTATATAAAATGTACCAAACTAACTCATCATCAGTCTTGATCATACATATGATGACCAACCATCCAATGATCTTGTACACATATCTGGGGATTCTAGAATTCTCCAAGAGTTGACATCAATCTCCCAGATCACTCTCCAAGGGTTGAAATCAATGAAAACCAACTGTCCAACACAAATTTGAATTCATCAAAGGAAAGAAAGTATGAACAAATAATTTGAAAGAACAGGGGGGTGAAAGACATGAAGTATGAAATTTAAGTAACACTCAAAATTGCACTTCCATTTATGGATTCTCCATCCTTTCTGTCCAGTGCAAACTGACTTCTGTTTATTTGGCATCCTATCAGAATTGCAACAATGGAACAAACACAATATTGACTATTAGATGATATAAATCAATGTATAGTGTTGTTTGATGCTATCCTTTTCTCATGGAAAACCAATGGTATATTATCTATAGTGATTTTTGTAGTGAGCTATACACAAATATCTACATTTCCTCTCTCATATGTAGTTTTTGGTGTGACTACAATATCTATGATATCGACACTTAATCCAACAGAAAACTGAGACAAAAACTGAAGTATGAAGTTGTTTTCAACGTTGACAGTAATAGTCAACTGGCCATGCTTGTCTATCAAGTCAACATGAACAAGATGTATTTTGGTATGTGAATTAGGGTCCCTACTACAACCGGGGCCATACAAGGACACCATATCGCCTTCAAAAACACTAGCGAAACTTCCTTAGCATTGATTGATGATGGTGGTTTCTCACTACTCTTAATGATATCAAGCAAAGGAAAAATGATTAGCCATGCAAATATAATGATTAAAACATGTTTATCTATGTTTGAACAGATAGAAACAAAATAAGCTAAAATAATTACTTTTCAATAGCAAAAAGCACATTACCGCTTTGGCTTCTATGTCTCTTCCACCTCAAAATTGTTGTATTTGGTGCAAGAAGAGATAACATGCAAGCTGGTAATTGCAAAAATTAAAATTTTATTGGACATAACATCATAGAATGTGTGTATGTTTGAATGGAGATAAACACAAGAAGATGAAACAACTTCTCTTTAATAGTATAAATCAGATCACCACTATGGCTCTTTTGTCTCTTTCACATTTGTTTTATTGCAATTAGTGGAAGGAGAGTCCACATGGAAATTGTTGGTTGCAAAATTTAAATTGTATTAGATAAAGCAACACATGGGCAAGCTACAAAAATGTTGCCCAATATTAAATCCATTATTACCTATTTGATTCATGAGTATTTTCACTGTCAAGGCCAACACTAGTAGCAATACTAGAAGTAGTCAATCTTTGTATGTTGTAAATGAAAGAAGGTTCATGCATTATGTGGACATAGTGACCAATGTAGAATGTCTTCAATTCATTAAGGGAAAGAAACAAAAGGAGAAAAGTAAATGGATTGCAAAATGGAAATCAATTTACATGTTTGACTCTTCTCTCTTTTTTATACCTACTATGTTATGCACAGGAATGGAGGAATCCATCTACATGAAAATGTAAACAAAGTTACAATGATATCCTATAACACCCCATTTTGGACCTAGGCAACTAATTTACTTATGGCCTAATTATATTTTCATTTCCTAATACCCACGGAACACTATTAAACATTGACACTTCAATTTATGGACTTGTGGACCTATGCATATGTGAATACAAATAATTATTGTTATGTTATGAATGATGGATGTTATGTGAATTACTTCTAGCATGCAAGCTTAATTGAAGGATTTGGTATGTGGATACCAAGTTTAATGATATGTTTAAACACAATTAGTACTAGGTGTAAGATGAACTAGTTGATTTACATAGTTCATTGATGACTGGCGTGGAAATTGCATGTCAATTATATTATGGTTATGCATGTGCTTGTGATGTAACTAACCTATAGGTTGAATGGGCTATGAGATAGCCAAAGAAGTGTGATATTAGGTGGTCAATGTCGTAGACATTGAATGAGAAATGTTATGATAGGAAGCATCATTGTGTTATTTTATATTGGTTCAAATGCATTGCTATGATATTTGGGAAAATGTAGGTTTTTCAGGTGACACAACTGCCTGCAATTGGATATTCGATGACAAAGTATGAAAAAATAGTGCCACAATATGGTCCATGATAGGGTGTTGACCCTAGTTCTATTAGGAGGGGTGGAGGCATTGCCCATTATTTATCCTTCAAAACCTGGAGTTGTAGGAGGAATGTGTTAACTAGTCATGCTCCCCTAAATGTGTGATGGCGACTGCTAGATGCCTGCTAGCGGAGCTTGGTCAAAGTAGATGACACTTCCACTTACGAGTTCTATCTGGAGTTAGGTTAATATAGTTTATGTTCCAATATAGTCTAGCAGAGGAAGGATATAATTTGGAAGATGGAAGTAGGTTAGGGAGGAAGGGTGTTCAATGTAGTTGAGAGTGATTTTGGGGTTTAATCATGTAACCTTAGTGCCCAACTTATTCCTTGTTCTTTTATATTAAATGATTAACTAAGTTATGCTAATCTAGGTGATGTTTCATTCATGTTAATTTGTTATGATTGATGGATTTTTTCTATTTGTTAATGTAAATGATTGATTTATTTCATTTTGAGATTGATTTCACTATCGACTGGGTTGTAAGCATACACTAAATATTTTTTTCATTAGTACACACACTAGCTATGTATGCACCAACTACACATACATACCTTGCACACATACACTAGTATTATTATAATGTATTGAAATAAGACTTATGCTTGCTTGTCATGGATGTATAATATCTTAGTATAATTATTAAGTTAAATGAATTGATTAGAGTTAATGCTATTATAATGTTAATTGATTTGATTATAGTTAATGCTATTATTAAGTTAAKTGATTTGATTAGAATTAATGATKTTTATTAAGTTAACTAATGYGATTAGAGTTAATATTATTGATTTAACTTAATTGATTTGATTAGAGTTAATGTTATTTATTAAGTTAATTGATGTGATTAGAGTTAATATTATTGATTAAGTTAATTGATTTAATGAGATTTAGTATTACTATTAAATTAAGTAATTTATTTAGATTTTTAAAGTTATATGTGTGTGTGTGTGTGTGTGTGGAAATGCTTCGCCTTAAAATGAAATAATCGAGTTTGGTGTGAATTAATTGTTATTTATTAAGTTAGAATAAATTGCGAGACAATGTCAGGGAAGGGATGACTTTGATGATGAGTTGATCCTTTTGATGGGAAGGTGGTGGAAGAAGGGGATAAGGGTGGGGATTTTGGAGAGGTTCGGGGTTCAGAATATGGGAAAAATAAATTTTACTTTTGAGAGAGAGGAGAAACAAAATCAGGGAATATTTTTATGAAGAATTTGGTACTAAGAATTCATATTTTGACTTGGTATTCTGGACATATTGGGAATGTGGTCATAGGACTTTAGGCACAGAGAACTAAGAACCCCCCCAAGCTTTTTCTAGATCTATAGAGCTGGTGAGATTGTTCCTAGCTAGTTGGGTGGAAAAAGTCTAGTTCAAGTAGTTTTGGAGAGAAGACAAGGCAAGGAGAACTTAGGGAGAATCTACAAAGGACTAAATCAAATAGTCTTAGAGATTTTTTGATTATTCCTAGTAGATAGTGTCAACTTGTCCATTACCAAGCTATAAATTGGAAAAGTGTTGGATTTTATGCTGAAATTTGATATCTGTTGCAATTTCTAAGATCTAATACAATTTAAGTCAATTAAATTATCATAGAAATTATTAAAATTCATAGGGAATTGATAAATAAAAACTTTGTATAGGTAAAACACAAATTTTATTAATTTTTCATGCTTATTACATAAATTGAGTACATAGATATATGAGGCCCTAGTGAAGGGCCTCACATATCCGATGTAGTATACTATGGGAAAATTAAGAAAAATCACTATTTCAATGAATATATTTCCACCTTCCTAATGTAGAAGTGTCTTGAGTGACTAGACAAAAACTGGTCCAGGTACTACTCCTCAAAGAAGTCAATGCTAATATGATGTATCCTTTGAAGGAATTCATTGTCAAGACTACTGGAGGAAGACATATATGATATATTGTAGTAAAAAAGAAATTTCCATGTTACCAAATGCAAGTATTTAAATAAAAATTGGAAATAACACTCAAAAAGAGGAAAGGTGTGCATGGTGAATGTGGTGTTTGAGAGATTATTACCCTTCCAATGAGTGTGCCTTCATACTTCACAAAATTTCATGTTGAATCCTGCAACATGTTCTTTTATGTATATTGCACTTGGTGCAAGTACTATCTATAGAATAATTTGTTCTGAGGTAACATGAAAATTCACATGAAGTTGTGTGTTTGGTGTGAATTTCACTTAAAATATAGCAAAGCATAAACTACAAAATGGTCAATGTTGGGCCTAGGTATGGATTAAGAAAGAAAGCGAAGAAAAAGGGAAAAAAAAGACGAAGTGCGAACTGCACAGAAGGTACATTGACTGAGATTGGGTCAAAGTGATCAGAGAAGAAGAAAAGAAGGAGCGAAGTAAGGGAAAATGAGTCGTTGAACGAGAAGATCGAGGATGACAAAAAAACAAGAAAGATGGATCATGGACAACTTACCAAGCAGAAAAATCTACCAATGGATGCTTTGGAGCACCTCGTGGGAAAGAAGGGAAAGACAGGCCGACGAAGCCCGGGAAAAGTGGGTCAAGTTGACCTAGGGTTTTAGACACCTAGGGTTTTGGTATCTAGGGTTTTAGACACCTAGGGTTTTGGTATCTAGGGTTTTGGTATCTAGGGTTTTATTGTAATGTATAAATAAAGGTCTAAAGGACCTAGGATGGGTTCGTTCAAAGTTGGTTGTTCGTCATTGGTTGTTGTTGTTGTTGTTCATTATGTATTGTCCGAGAGAGAAGTGTTGTGTGTGAGAGCCTTCTGGTATTGTAAGATCTTTAGTTGGGTGCAAAGATCAACCTTGCAGCTGGGTGCGCAGGGAGGGGAGAGAGATAAAGAGAGAGATATCTGCAAGCTAAGAGCGCAGATAGAATTGTATGTTTTCATATAATATCAAGAAATGCAGTTTTGTGGATGTAGCCCTAGGGAGAGGGTGAAACAAATATATCTTGTTGTTATGTGGGATTGGTGTTGTGTTCTTCTACCTTATGTTATTCTGTTATTGCATCATAGAGTTAGATATGAGATATAACTATGCAAAGTGGGTTAAGTTGGTAATTGATATCTAGTTGTTGTGTTGCTATTGTTTTAGATCCACTTGTATTTCCTCTGGTTGTAGACACCTGTGTTTTGCAACCCCCTATAGCTACTTCGGGTGAAACTACATCTGCTTCACAGGTGTTTCCCAAAGGGCTAGTAATTAGGGCTTCTTGGTGCGCTGTAAGAGTTGAACCCTGGGTATGCCCCTGTGCCAACAAATGGTTCCATTGTTGGGACAAGGATCTTCTTGAGGGAATGTCAAGGTGGTTTCCATCGAAGATAGAGATTCATCAGTGGATAGAAGAACAAGAAAAAGACTTTTCTAAATCCCAGAACAAGAACCCTAATCTTAGTATAGAAGACTGGTTGGGAAGGTATATCTTTACTGATATACACAAGATTTTCTTTGGAGGAATTCATAAAGAGCTATACGAGTGATTAGCCAGATTAACAGATACCCAGCTTGAGATCATACCTAGACCAACTGTGGTTTGGACGTCGACGCTGATCAATAAGGTCAAAAGAGTTGATAATGCCATGCCAAGAGCAGTAGATCACTGGTTCGATAGTAATATTGGAGGGTACATCACCAAGTTTTCCATTGACAGATTTGAGTCATATAGCCAAGCAGAGAGATATTTCTTTAAGGGACCTAGAGGAATTTTTTTTACACTTTTTGAAGTTAAAGATCAAAATGCTATTGCATGAGAAGAACATCTTGAAAATGTAGTAAGTATTCTGATTGAAAATCTAATGTTCAAAAACTCAGATAGTGACAACGACACAGAGGTTGGAAATACATGTAGTGGGAGGACCTTCAGAGAAGTCCCTCTGGTGAACCTGTTTGAGAAGAGCCACAATCCACTGACACAAGACAAAGGGTTCTACGGTGGAGAAGAAGAGGAGTAGTGAAGGAGGAACATTCAGAGTCCGCTAGGGCAGAGGAAGGGAAGACTAAAGAACCTCGCCGAGAAGAGTCAGAAACTTCAGGAACTGTGCCAACTGTTGAAGTGAGTATTATTACTCCTCTTGTTGTTTTAGAAACATTAAGTAACCAGAGTAGTTAGAGTTACCAGAGCACTCAGAGCACTGTTACCAGCAGTTCAGTACATACTCAGTCAAGAAAACTAGGAAGATCTATGGAAGATGAGATGAGGCTACCTATATTTAAGGGAGATGGATCTGAAGATCCTGATCAACACTGGTTTTTATGTGAAGCTGTATGGAGTATTAATAATGTCACTGGAGAAGCAGTTAAGAGGGCTCAGTTTAGTACTACCTTGAGAGACCGCACACTAAGTTGGTACATGATTTTTTTTACTAGAGTTATCTGGTGTATCAGATGCAAATTAGAAGGCCATGATAAGGAGCATTGTCCCCTATTTCATGAATTCTTGGATTCTGGAGTTCCAAGCCCTTTGAAGCAGGTTACTCTACCTTGGTGCAAGGTATGTAGAAATAGACATCACCCTGGTGAATGCTATTACATGCTAAAATATGTTCAGACACCTACAAATTTTTACTGCACATTCTGTAAATCTGTGGGGCATGATGAGAAATATTGTAGGGATTATGATCTCTTGCATGAAATATCAAGAGACACATATAGGATACAAGGATAAGTACATCATGAAGGAAATACTACGTAGTATAACTCTCCAGAAAGAGGAAACTTCAATCCTCGTGGTGGATTCAGAGGAAGAGAACGAGCAGGAGGCATGGGTCGAGGTTGAGGTCAGATCATTTGTTATAACTGCGCACATCCAGGACACTTGGAAAGGGATTGTCAGAACCCTTGTACCACTTGTAGCTACTGCAACTCATTTGAACATGTCATAAAAGATTGTCCCACGCTGCTAGCCAAGCTCCAGGAGAGACGAGGAGGAAACCAACAAGTACAACTAATCTAAGCAGAACCTCACGGAGTGGATCCTAGAGTTGTTGTTATCACTAGAGGAGGTGCTACTATAGGTCAAGACAGAGTGACTCCAACAAATACCACAAAATAATCAAGGGTCAGAAGAGTTGCATAGAAGACACAAGAGTTTGATCCAAGAAAAGAGAAACAAACATTTGAAGAGGTGAGAAAAGAATTTGGAGGAGATCAGGCTTCTTCTTCAAAGGCACAACCAGAAGTGAGAGAATGTGGGATGCCTCTCGCATTTGATCAATCTGCATCACCTGGAGAAGTAAAAGAGGTAAGCAAGCTTGTTAGTTTCTTGTATACGTTCATTGATTTGATTAAGGATGACAGGGCCATACAAGAACTACAACACTTGATCCGACAATATGAACCAGGGAAGGTAGATCCCTTACTGAATAGAGAAGTACATCAAGTATCTAGAAAGAGAAGGACAAATAAGGAGCTACACCTTAATTCTTAGATTGGAGACTATGATATAGATTATGTGGTCCTTGACTTAGGGTCTGAAATTAATGTTATGACGAAGCAGACCTAGGCATTGATGGGAAAACCTAAGTTGATTTACTCCCCTATCAGACTTAGGATGGCTAATCAGTAGGAATTAAGCCCCTTTGGAAGGTTGGAGCATGTCCCTGTGGACATAGACGAGGTAAGGACATTTGTGGATTTTGAGGTGATTGAGATAGTTGATGATAGCTGTCCTTATCCTGCGCTATTAGGAATTGATTGGGCTTTCAATAATTCTACCATGGTTGACTTAAAGAAAATAAGAATTCCATTCGAAGGTGATGGCCTTAGGGTCATTGTACCTCTTGACCCTGATGAAGGTCGCAGATACACAAAAACCATCAGAGAAGAAGACTGCACATATGAGCTAGGAAATATTTACAAATTGACAACAAGACAAGAGGATTACATTAATCCTACAACAGAGATGAATTTAAGATGGCAAAGTGACAACACATGTTCATCAAATTCAGAAGAAGCACTAGAGAACTAGCATAACAATATGTATGAAGTTTCTGAGTAGAGATGTGCTATATTGACGAGGGAAGTTTGCTGGATCGAAACATAAGTAAGTAATCTACCCACCTTTGACAATTTAAATCATCTAGAAGCTTTTTTGTTGGAATTTGAAGAAATTGTACCAGTACAACAAAGGCTGTTGGCATTGGATGAAGACCTTAAATCAAATCCAACAATATGGTGGGGAACACACAAAAAGAACATTGCGGACTGGATGCAATGTCACACTTTGATGATAGTGCACTTTTCAGAAAAAGTAGAAGGGTGCGAAGTTCGATACACAGGTTAGAGCTGCCTGAAGGACCATGTGTGAAGTTGCGAGGAGGCCTGGAGAAACATCCCTCAGGAATAGTGGGTGCATAAATTCATTAACACTTTGGACACAACACCTATCAATTGGTATCTTCAAGCGGAACTGTGCCTCATCACTGCAGATTGACAAGGTATGACTCATAATTTTGTAGCCACATTTTTATTTGAAAGTCAGTACCCTATAGTAGATCAAGCTTTACAAGTTGTAAGACAGAAAGTATTTGAGGAGGCACCTAACCTCCCTCTAGAGCAAGAAGAGGATGAATGGACTGCACCTCTTCAGAAATTGCAAGGTTGTTACAATATCAATGTTGACGAAGACGATGATCCTAGGAATGTGAACATCACAGAAATGGAAGGACAGAGAGACATAGAAGGAACAGGAGTCGAACTACCTTTTACTGGACAACCAATCAAAATCAAGAAAGTTAACATTGGAACATAGCAATCCCCTAAGCTCACAAATGTTGGATATTATTAGGATGATGCCACTATTGACAAGATCATAGAACTACTGCATGAATATCAGGACTTGTTTCCAAACAAGTTCACTAATATGAAGGCCATTAAAGGGCCCATAGGAGAGATGAAGATTCCCTTGAAACTAGATGCAAGGCCAGTCAAGAAGAGACCCTACAGATTGAATCCCAAATATAAGGAGAAAGTCAAGATTGAGCTAGAAAAAATGTTGGAAGTAGAAATCATAGAACCTGTTGAAGAGTCAGAATGGATTAGCCCTATGGTGGTTCAAGGTAAGAAGATAGGAGAGATATGAATCTGTGTAGACTTGAGGAAATTGAATGATGCATGTTTACATGATCCATTCCCTACATCTTTTACTGACAAAGTTTTAGATAATGTGGGAGGACAAGAAGTTTACTCCTTCACCAATGGATTTTCAGGGTATCACCAGATCAGGATTGCCAAGGAAGATCACCATAAGACCACATTTGCAACATAATAGGGTTCCTACCAGTACACAATGATGCCTTTCGGATCGAAGAATGCACCAACCATCTTTTCTAGGGTAGTGGTCGAAGCATTCAAGGAGTTTCTACACAAATTCTTGGAAGCATATTTTGATGCTTGGACTGTTTTTATCTTATTGCAAAATCATATTGAATGTTTAAGACTAATGCTAGATAAGTGCAGCAATGTCAGATTTCCCTGAACCTAAAGAAGTGCATCTTCTTTTCACCCTTTGGAGTGATGTTAGGCCATATTGTGTGTAAGCAAGGATTGCTGGTAGGTCCATCTAAGATTACCATTATTGTTGATCTACCCCCTCCTACTTCAGTTAGACAGCTGCGCACTGCGCTGGGACATACATAATACTATAGGAAGTTCATTAAGGTATATGCACAGATTACAACACCCATGGAGAATCTTTCGAAGAAATATTGTTAGTTTCAATGGACAGAAGAATGCCAACAGAGCTTCGATACACTGAAACATGAAATGGTCACTGCACCCATTCTGGTTTTCCCAGATTGGAGTAAGGAATTTCATGTGCATGTCAATGCATCCTCTATTGCATTAGGATCAATGCTAGCAAAACCAGGAGAAGGAGATATTGATCATCCGTTATCCTTTGCTAGAAGGAATCTCTCTACAGCTGAGATAAATTACACTACAACTGAAAGAGAAGGTTTAGCCATGGTGTATGCACTGCAGAAATTTCAGCACTACTTGTTGGGAGGACACTTCAAGATGTTCACTGATCACTCTGCATTGAAATACCTAGTCAACAAGCCAGTGTTGGGGGGAAGAATATGCAGATGGCTTCTGTTATTCCAGGAATATGATTTTGAGATCGTGGTCAAGCCGGGGAAAATGAACAAAGGACCTGACCACTTATCCAGGTTAGAACATGGAGAATAATTTACTAGTCTGGAGGATACACTACCAGATGCACAGTTGCTGGTCCTCAGAAAGGTCGATGATCACTTCTCCGAGATAGTCTAGTTCCTGTCAACATGAATGGCACCTCACGAATATACAATTATCCAGAAGAAACAACTGGTAGTTCACGTTGCAGATTTTTAACTTATAAATGAACAACTATACAAGATGGGACCTGATGAGATCTTGAGGAGATGTGTTATGGAGGCAGAAAGACCACTGATTTTGGTAGAAGCACATGAAGGCATCGCGGGAGGACACTATGCAGGAAAAGAAACAATGCATAAGATTCTTAGAGCTGGCCTCTGGTGGCCTACTTTACACAAAGATGCAAAGGAATATTACAAAGCCTGCGATGTATGCCAACAAGTTGGGAAACCTTCCAAAAGGGATGAGATTCCTTTAGCACCTCAACTAACCTTACATGAATTTGAGAAATGGGCCATTGATTTTGTGGGACCTATCAACCCACCAGGAAAGTGCGCAAGAGCTCGATATATAATCACTGTGACAAAGTATAAAGTATTTGACCAGATGGGCAGAAGCAAGAGCAATCAAGGGTTGTAGTGGAGCTACAGTTGCATGATTCATATTTGATGATATCATAACCATGTTTGGATGCCCGAAGATCCTTATGAGTGATCAAGGTACACATTTTATTAATAAGACTATTGCATCCTTGACTCAGGAATTTGAAGTTCATCATCATAAGAGAACCCCATACCATCCACAAGCGAATGGTACAGTCAAATCTTTCAATAATATCTTGGAGACAACAATGACGAAGATTTGCAGTGTAAACAAGGATGATTGGGATTTGAGAGTACCGACAGTATTATGGGCCTATAGAACTACTTGCAAGAAGTTGACAATGTAGACTCCCTTTAAGTTGGTCTATGGTCTAGAAGCAGTTGTACCTATGGAATACTTGGTTCCTAGTATAAGAATTGTAGCCTTTATAGATATGGATGACACTGCCATTGTTCAAGAGAGGCTCGTGCAGTTGGTCGAACTGGAGGAAGACAATTTTGTTACAGGATTTTATCAGCAGGTACAGAAGGAACACGAGAAGTATTACCATGACAAACACATCAAGAAGAAATCCTTTAAGTAAGGATATCTAGTATTGGTTTATGAAAAAAAGTTCATGAAGCATCCAGGGAAGTTCAAGACACATTGGCTTGGGCCATATGAGGTTTCCTATGTCACGAAAGGAGGAGCTACGCAGTTGAATACTTTGAAGGGAGAATGGAAGGAAGGTTTTGTAAATGGGAGCCAACTGAAATTGTACTATGACAACTAGTTGCCTTGCATCTCTCAGTAAAAGAAAAAGGAGAAGGGTCTAGTTACTAGAGGTAGTTGAAAATGGGTACCAGACACATAAAAGATAGTCTGCACACAGTGGGGAAGGATAGAGAACAAAGAACAGGTTTCGCTGCGTAGTTTAAAGTCAAAGTAAAGCAGAAGAATCAGATCTACAGTGCCTCGGGACGAGTCACAGGTGAGTGTTGGGGGCCTGGGTATGGATTAAGAAATAAAGCAAAGAAAAAGGGAAAGAAAAGATGAATTGAGAACTACGTGGAAGGTACATTGACTGAGATTGGGTTGAAGTGATCAGAGAAGCAGAAAAGAAGGAGTGAAGTAAGGGAGAATGAGCCATTGAGTGAGAATATCAAGGATGATAGATAAGAAAGAAAGATGGATCGTGGAAAAATTAGCAAGCAGAAAAAGGCACCAATGGATGATTTGGAGCACCTCACGGGAAAGAAGGGAAACACAGGCTAGAAAAGCCCAGAAAAAGTGGGTCAAGTTGAACTAGGGTTTTATAAACCTAGGGTTTTGGTATCTAGGGTTTTAAACACCTAGACGTTTGTTCTTGTATTGTATAAATAAAGGTCTAAAGGACCTGGGATGGGTTTATTCAGAGTTGTTTGTTCGTCATTGGTTTTTGTTGTTGTTCATTGTGTATTGTGTGAGAGAGAAGTGATGTGTGTGAGAGCCTTCTGGTATTGTAACATCTTCAGCTGGGTGCAAAGATCAAACGTGCAACTAGGTGCGCAGGGAGGGGAGAGAGAGAAAGAGAGAGAGATCTGCAATCTATTGTAATTGATATCTAGCTGTTGTGTTGCTATTGGTTTAGATCCATTTGTATTTCCTTTGGTTATAGACACATGTGTCCTGCAACCCCCTATATCTACTTAGGGTGAGACTGCATCTGCTTTGCAGGTGTTTCCGAAAGGGTCAGTAGTTATGGCTTGTTGGTGCACTATTAGAGTTGAACTCTGGGTCTACCCCTGTGCCAACATCCAATCCAATATGCATCCAATATACTTACATCACAATATGTAATAGGGAAATTTTTCCAAATGTGATCAATAAGAGGTTTTTTTTAAGGTATGCATTTGTTTCTTATCTCTTGTAGTTGATGTGATTGCATGTAGCCTACAAGTTGTTTGCTTCTATGGTTATTTGCATGAATGCCAATATTGAAATCACCAACGATCAGGAAGATACAATTCTTATGTAATGATTGTGCTTTTTTTGTTGCAATTGTCTTGACTACCATTGACACACATGGAAATGGAGCAACATATATTTTCACAATAAAAACTAGATATAGGGCATGTACATTTGACAAAATAAGCTCAATTTTGTTATTGCAAAAGATTTTTGTTGCAGTAATTTCTAGGTTTTTTGTATGCAAGAGAGAACATCATGGACCAAGCATGCTAGGTTGAAATTGAAATTTAAAAATCAATTGTTGTAAATCATATGACCATATTGCTCATTAGGTATTCATCTTATAGGATGACATCAACATGTGTTGGAAGGCTACACATGTTCAAAGTTACGATTGACAAACTATTTGTACATGTTACTGGCATATGCAAGTGTTCTAGTTTTCATGTTGCATTCATCACTAAGAATCTCATTTATTTTGTTACTTTCTAATTAACACGAAAGTTTCCGTGTGTTAATTCCTGGAGAAGATACAACAAATCCATGGTTTTGACTCGTGATAGTGATGTGCACAACAATCCACGTGTTGATATTCCAATTGGATGAAATGCAAGTCTATCTAAATTCAAGCCTTGATCTCTATGTATCATTTTATCACATGCCAATTGAATTGGAAATTGTTTTCATATTGTGATTTGAGACCATCCTCGTGTACATGGAAATGATTTCACAATGCACAATATTGATGTCCAAGTTGGTGGTGTATCTTTGTCATAAAGGTCATGATACTTGTTCCTTTGTAACTATCCAATGCTTGGATCTGCAAAGTCTATCCAAACGACATCTATGTTTGTGGTTTTCTTTGTATATACCTTCAATGTTCCATCAACACCATTGACAAGGCCATGTTCTATGTTGTATTTCTCTACATATAGCTTAACTAAAACATTTCATTTGATTAGTATCTTTGATGGAAAGGTTAATGTTTTTTCATAACATGTGAAACCTCCTTGATTGTTTTCATGTCCATCCACTACCTCAAGATTTATAAGTTCTTCTTTTACTTGTGAAAGCATTTTTTCATTGTCATTGGATGTATTTTTTTTTATAAAACAAATATGTAAATAGTGGATCCAATGGCAGGGATTTGAAATAATGGG
>JASDQU011377983.1:29594-40078 GCA_032191745.1 Picea mariana | reverse complement strand
TGCAGATTGAAGAAAGATCTATATGGACTCAAGCAAGCTCCAAGGGCTTGGTATGCCAGAATGGACAACTATCTAACAAGACTTGGTTTCTCCAAGAGTCATGCAGATCCAAACCTTTACTATAAAGTTGTAGACAATGCACCTATAATACTACTACTATATGTTGATGATCTATTCATAACAGGTGAAGAGTCTCTCATTATCCAGTGCAAGAAGGAATTAGCTTCTGAATTTGATATGAAATATCTAGGTCTCATGCATTATTACTTGGGACTAGAGGTATGGAAGAAGCGTGGTGAAGTATTCCTTGGAAAAGGAAAGTACGCAATAAATATCCTTCAGAAATTTGGAATGATGGATTGTAAGTCCATGGACACTCCTATGAATGCAGATATAATAAAATTGAAAGTTCCAGATTCTGATTCAGTAGATCCATCTCTATATAGACAACTAATTGGGTCATTGATGTATTTGGTAAATACTCGACCATACATTTGCTTTGCTGTGAATACACTAATCCAGTTCCAGGTGGAACCAAGACATGAGCATTGGATAGCTGCAAAGCATGTAATAAGATATATTCGTGGAACAATAAACTATGGTTTGAGATATACCGCATCCAACAATATACAACTTCATGGATTCACAGACTAAGATTGGGCAAGAAGTGCAGAAGACAGAAAGAGCACTTCAGGTATGTGTTTCAGCTTGGGCTCCGCTATGATATCTTGGGGCAGCAGGAAACAGAAGTCTGCCGCACTCAGCACAACAAAAGAAGAGTATATGGCAACATGTGAAGAATGCACTAAAGCAATATGGGTAAGGAAGTTAATCTCCAATTTATTTGATCAGATTCTAGAATCAACCATAATATATTGTGATAATCAGAGTTGTATAAGATTATCAGAACAACCCATGTTTCATGAAAGGTTGAAACACATTGAGATCAAATACTACTTTATTCGAGATAAATTCCAAGAAGGAGAGGTAAAACTCAAGTATATCCCCACCGCTGAGTAGACAACATACATTCTGACAAAACCTCTATCCAGAATAAAGTTTGCATATTTCCGAGAGAAGATGGGGATCATGGAAATAAATCCCTTAGTTGAAAGGGAAGACTCTCTAGGTTAGGAGGGAGCACTGAAATATTATTGAAACATTTATCTTTGTGATTGAAAAACAATCCAGATTGGACAGATTCTTTCCTGTTCGGAAAGTGGATTGAGACTTTTGACAGACAACAATTTCCCATTGTGGTTAACATGGGAAATGGTCTAGATTGTTGATGTATCATAGACAACGACTTCCCATTGTGGTTAACATGGGTAGTGGTCTAGGGTAGTCTCTCTTCTTGAGGGTTACTGAAGAAGACTGGTCCGCTTCGCCGGACAACGATTTCTCATTGTCGTTGACGTGAGGAATGGCCCGTTTTGGAGGTTGATGCAGGATAGTCTTTTCCTCTTATGGTTAACAGAGGAAATGGTTTGAACAGTCATTCCTTAAGGTTTATACATTCTCTCCAGGGTGCACTTTGATTAGTGTAGGAGGAATGGCCCAGGGTGGGGAATGGTCCAGGCTCAACAATCAGAGACAGGCATTCCTTAGGGTTTATACATTCTCTCCAAGGTGCACTTTGATTAGTGTAGGAAGAATGGCCCAGGGTGGGGAATGGTCCAGGTTCAAAATACAGGACAATTATTCTTCCTTGTTTGAGAAGAATAGTCCAGATATCTCATTGTTCTACTCTAAGGGAATATGTTCTTTCATATCTCACAGACGTGAGTGAAATATTGGCCTAGATGATTCAGTTTATTTTAACAATATTTTTCTGTTCAGGTTGGTATCAGATGATTGTTATGGAGACTGCTTATCTCCATACAGTAGAGATATACTACTGTGGTGTATTTTTTCCACTGTTTGTGACTATGTGTCACGGTTTGAGTAGTTGCATACTACCATGGATAAACACAGGTGTGTTCTATCAATTGATATTGTACCAATTGTCATAGGAGATTATCTAGTTGGATAATAATGACGATGCTTGTAATACTACTAGTTGAATGGTCTGTTTGTGCTCAAGACCATACCTTCATAGCTAGGAGGGAGTGTTGATATTATGGTATATTCGAGAGGTATGAACCTCTATTGTGACCTATGACGAGATTAGAATATTCCGGAAGGAAGCAAAGAAGTAAAGGAAACCCTAGACGAGATGTCGGTTGCAGAAATATAATTAATGTGAATTAATTAGTACCCAGAAGGAGAATTCGGCCCCAGTAAGTCTTCCAGACCACTATAAATATAGGGTGCCAGTTCTCATCATTCACACTTCTCAGAATTGCAAAGAGCATTTTCTGGGCATTGCAGTTGGCAGTTTTGTGCGCAAGTTTCTGGGGAAGGTGTTGTGCCAGTTCTGGGTGGGACTATCTGATCAGCCTAGTTTCTATTCTTTCTTGGTGCATTAACCTTGCTTGGCTATTTATTGCTACCAATATTCTTCTCTGTCAAGGTCAAGGTGCTCGGAGGGTGGCTTCGGCCTATGGTTGGGTGACAAGGGTATTGTCAATGGTAAAATGAGCATAATCTTTCATATTCTAACACATACAACCCTTTCACACATTCCAAACTTATCACTGCAACTAACATGGTGTTTAGAAACAATGTCCTCTGACTCAACACATCAACAACCTTGTTTGATTTACCTGACTTGCGTTTCAAAAAAAACGTATAACTTTTTAAAAAATCTACCCATTTAGAATACTTCTTATTTAATTTACCTTGGTTGTTAATGTACTACAATGCCTTGTGATAAGTAAACAAAACAAACTCCTTTGGAAGCAAGTAATGTCACCACTTCTTCAAGCCCTCGATGATAACATAAAACTCTTGATCATAAACATAGTATTTCTTTCTTGCTTCATTCAACTTTCAACTGAAAAATGTTATCGATCTACCTTCTTGACTCAAAATTGCTCCAATCATTGTCTCACTTGCATTAGTCTACTTGAAATACCTTATTGAAATCTGGAAGTACCAACACTAGTTGGTTTGTTACCTTTTTTTTCAAGTCCTCAAATGACTTATTTGTTGTTGTTGTCCATTGAAATGTGCCTTTCTTCATGAATTCAATAAGAGGCACACAAATCTGACTGAAAGTTCTAATGAACTTCCTATAGAAACTCCCTAGTCCATGGAAACTCCTCACATCGAAAGTGCATTTAGGCATCAACCAATCTAAAATAGTCTTTACATTCTCGAAATCCATGTTTAAACCTTCTTTGGAAACCACATAACCCAATTATACAATCTCCTTTTGCAAAAACATACACTTCTTTAGATTTATTAGCAATACCTCCTCTTTCAATCGTTGAACACTTTCTTCGCATCCTCCAAATGTTCCTCTTTGCTCCTGCTAAAAATCAGAATGTCATCTAATTATATGAAAACAAATTTTACCAAAAAAGTTTTCAAAACTTAGTTCATCAACCTCATGAATGTACTAGGTGCATTAGTTAACCTAAATTTCATAACTAACCACTCGAATAACCCATGTTTTGTCTTGAACGTTGTCTTCCATTCATCACCTTCCCTTATCTAAATTTGATGATAACCACTCTTCAAATAAATCTCCATGAAGTACTCAACACCACTCAAACAATCCATAATAACATCCATTCTTGGTAAAGGAAACCTATACTTAATGTTAATCTTATTAATATCCTACGAATATATACACATACACCACTCACCAATCTTTTTCGATGTCAATATTGTTGTTACTACACAAGGACTCAAAATTTATTGAATTAATCTTCTATCAAGTAACTCTTGTAATTTACTATTTGCATCTTCACTCTCTATTGGATTCATTAGATAAGTTTCTTTATTTGGAAAACTTGATCATGGTATCAAGTTGATCTGGTGTGATATACTTCTCAATGTAGGTAATCCTGCTGGTAGATTATCTCCTACAATTTCTTTAAATTTTTTCAACAAATGTTGAATCTCAGTTGGTATAAAATTCCTTTTCTCAGTCTCCTTAATCCTTTTTGGCATTATGGCCAAAAAACAACTATTTTGTTTATTCTCTCTTAGAAACTCTTTAGCAAAACATAACATGATTCAGTTTTTACTGCTATGCATATTATTGTGGTTATTGTTGTCCATAACTTTGGTGTTATTGTTGTGCATAACCTTGTTGTCATTATTGTCCATACCCTTTTCCACCAATGGTACCAACTTATAACATTTCCCATCCTTGAAATATTCATATGAATTCTCTCTGTTGTCGTGGAATACCTTTATGTCAAACATCCACTGTCTCTCAAGCAATACATGACATGCATCCATCTCTATCACGTCACATAAAACTTGTTTGCTGAAACTCCCAATTTGGAAACTCAATAAACATTGCTCAGTCACAGTCACTTGTTGTCCTTTTTGCAACCATGAAACTCGATACAGATTAGGATGTGGAATGATTTTAAACTTCAATTTCTCCATTACTTCAATGGATACTACATTTTATGTACTTCCACAATCTATGACAAGATGACAACACCTATCCCAAATTTTACATTTAGTTTTGAACACTCTCTTTCTATGTTGAGATTCTTCTATTGCCTTTGTCTCAGGATTGAGTAATACTCTTCTCAACATCAGGTTTTCTCCTTGATATTGATGAATTACTTCCACATTCCCACCAAAAACTATTGTCTCATCTACTTGGGTGACTTGCATCCTAGCCTCATTTCTTCTCGTCGTGTTCTATCTCTTCGAACATTTTGATGCTTTGTGACCCTCTACGCCACATTTATAACATGTAATCACATAATTACCTTGGAAAAAACATTTTCCTCTGCCAACATGATCCAGGCAGACATCGGTGGCCACCCACCTTTTCCAACTGGCTCAAAATAGTTTTATGACAATTTTGGCTATTTACTATTTTTAGCAGTTTTAACTTATGGGGCCATTTTGAGGGCCTAAATGAAGGTTTTTCGGGATCAAGCTTTTAATGATATCCAAAGACATTATTGAGCCCCAAAAATTAATCTCCTCGATGATACCTTTCCAACGGGCTATCATACACCTAAAACATAGATCGTATGCAAAAGTTATGACCCCGGGAAGTTGACGTACTAACTTACCCAAACAGGGCCCACATGACTTTTGGTGCTTCATCTCCTAGGGTTAGGTTTTTATATGTCTAGGGTTTTTGGCATTCCTGTTTATTGTAAAAAGGACTTCAGAGCCTCATTTTAATCATGTTCTTGCGAATGAGCACAACCGTCACATCTCTTCTCAGAGATAAGCCACCACCATTCTAGCAAGCTTGTTTCCGCTGCATTTTATAGTTTCAGCTTATTTCCTTATTAAATAGAAAACCAATTTTACCATATCTCTGTTATTTTGTGTTAAGCACCTGTTAATAATATTTAGTCATTTCGTTCTACTCATAAAATATGGATCAGTGGTATCAGAGCGGTCTGCTCCTTGTCGTCTTAAATGCATGTCCCCAACGAGGTCCGAGTACAAAGAGTTGGGTCTCGAACTTGTTTCTCTTGAGGACAAAAGATCTCGCATGCCCAAGAAAACTCTCATGGAAGGAGAAAATAAAGATAACGGGACAAGAGATCCTTTCAAACTATTTATTGAGGAATCCCTCCCGCAACAAAGGAACGAAACGATGGATAGTTTCACACAAATCCTTCGGCAGCTACCAACATGCGACACATCTTCTTCGAGCAGAGGCGCCACCCCCTTCAAGGTACAAATAAACTTCGATATTCCTATATTTGAAGGTCAGATAGACGCAAATGTTGTAAACAAATGGTTGAATCTACTAGAAGGGTATTTTTATGTCCATAACTTTTCGAATAGAGAAAAGATTACTTTTGCGCTCCTCAAAGTCGTTCCCCATGTCAAAGATTGGTGGGAAACTTTTTGTGAGAAAAAGGAAATAGAGGAACCCTCATTATTTGTAGTCATGACCACCTAGGAATCCTTCAGGGATGCTATTAAGGAACAATACTACCCTGTCAGAAGTTATGATGACTTGTATACCAAATGGACCACATTGCAGCATGAAAGAGACCAAACAGTGCCAGATTTCAAAAATATTTTTCATACCTTGCACACCAAGCTAGGTATCAAAGATTCAGAGCAACATCTGGTGCTCAAGTATCGTGATGCTCTACATAGACACATTCAGACCAAAATGTAATTTTTGGACATCTCATCCTTGGGCGGGGCCTACCGATATGTCGTCAAAATCGAGCAGAAGATCAAACAAAAGATGCGACAATTTGGGCCTGGGAACCCCGCACAAAAAAAGCCAGGAAAGGGAAGCCCCAACCCACAAAACAAAGGACAGAGAAAATATGGATAGTATTAGGACAACCAGTCCAAGCCGCAAACAAAGAAGAACACCATAAAGACAAAGAAAGATACCGAGAAATGGTGCGACTTCCATAAGAGCCCTTGGCATAACACTGCTGACTGTCACTCAAAGCAGTCACTGGTGGCCTAAGTGAAAGCCTATGAATCAGATGAAGGTTCATAATCTGAGCCATAACCAGAAAGGGAAAGAAAGATAATTGGCATGGAACCCAGTGCCACCGTTGCTACCACCAAGCTCTAGCCTGGTGAACCAAACGAGCCAGAAGAAGGAGAACACCTCTTCCATTCACATATATGGGTAAAAGGCACCCTGTTGCACTTCATTGTGGATAGTGGTAGCCAGAAGAAACTCATCTCAATAGAGGTCATCAGACGGCTGGCCCTGCTGACAACACCGCAACCACAACCCTACACCATTGGATGGCTCCACTAAGGAATAGATCTCTGCATCAACCAACAGTGTCGATTGTCATACAACATCAAGCCCTTCAAAGACAAGGTAGTGTGTGATGTTTCTCCTCTCTAAGTTTGTGATGTTATTTTGGGCCAACCTTATTTATGGAAATGTCATGTTGTATATGAGTCTAGGCCTCGTAGTGTTATTATTACTTTGAACAATAAATTGTACAAAATACCTGAGGTAGTCCCACCTAGTGTTATTTCCTTGATCTCTGCTAAGAAATGTAGGAAGGTTATCTCTCAGACGGAGAAGTTTGTCTTCTTCGTGATTTTCCCTCAGAATAAGAGAAATATCACAGCCACATCCAGGGTCTCTGCGGCCGACCTCTCCACATAGCATAAGCACGTAGATAAGGTCATGAAAGAATACTCATATATCTTCTCCTCACCTACCGGGGTACCTCTGCACTGCCAGGTCAAGCACCCCATCGATATAACCCCCGATGCACTGCTGCCCAATGGGCTATTCTATTTCCTCTCTCTGTTAGAGAATAAGGAGATCAAGCAATAGATCCAAGAACCTCTCCACAAGGGGCACATTCGTCCCAGCTCATCACCTTGCGGGAGCCCAATCATGTTGGTATAAAAGAAAGATGGAACCTGGCAACTCTGCATTGATTATCGAACTCTGAATAAAATCACAGTAAAAAACCGATACCCGATTCCCCGAATCAACGACCTCCTTGATCAACTCACGGGGGCCAAATACTTCAGTAAGATTGATCTGAAGTCTAGCTACCACCAGGTCCTGATAGAACAAACAAATGTATGAAAAATTGCCTTCAAGTCAAAGGAAGGCCGTTTTGAATGGTTGGTCATGCCCTTTGGTTTGAAAAATTCTCCATCCACTTTCATGAGGATGATGGACGATATCCTGCGACCATTCACCAATAATTTTTTAGTGGTGTATCTGGATGACATTCTCATTTACAACAAGTCTTGGGTTGAACACTTGCAGCATATTCAACAGGTTCTGCACACCCTGCGGAAGCACAAGCTATATTCCAACTTGGAAAAATGATCCTTTGACATGGACAGGGTCCATTACCTAGGCTACATAATTGATCAACATGGTGTACATGTGGATCTAGCCAAGATCCAAGTCATCTGTGACTAGCCAGCCCCAACCATAGTCACTGAGCTTCGGAGCTTCTTGGGCCTTGCCAATTTCTACCATAGGTTCGTGTTAGGATTCTCCCATATTGCATGGGCCCTCAGCCAAATAACCAGGGGTGGTGGTAAGGAAAAATTTACGTGGGGTTGGTCCCAACAACAAGTGTTCGATGATTTGAAGCAACGCTTGTGGTCAACCCCATTACTTTCACTACCAGAACTGTAGCAGCCCTTTGAGATTGAGACAGATGCTTCAGACTATGCAGTGGGCATCGTTCTCACTCAGCACGACCACCCCGTGGCCTATCATAGTGAGACACTATCAGATGTTTTCCATAGGTACCCTACTTACAACAAAGAAATGTACTCCATTGTGAAATCCTATCACCAATGGAGACATTACATTCTTGGGAATGAGACAGTCATTCACACTGATCATAAGCCACTGCAGTTCATGCAAACACAAGGAAAATTGAAAAATGATCGCCATCAAAAGTGGTCCACATACTTGCAACAATTCCACCTCAACATCAAGTATAAAACAAGAAGCACCAATCGTGTCACTAATTTCCTCAGCATATCGCCAATCGCGACACTCACCACGGTGCTAGAATCCTATGACCATGAGACCTCTGGATGTCCCCAACTCTATGAGATAGACCCAGACTTCACCACCACCTACCAAATGTTGGGTGCAAACACATTTGTCGATAATTTCCATCTCCAGGATGGGTTGTTGTGTTATCTGAGCCATATATGTGTTCCATCAAGTGAGCGAGCGAAGCTGATCTGGGAGGCCCACTACAACCAGGTGGAAGGACACTTCGGCGTCAAAAAGACAACGACGATGCTATAGAAACATTTCTACTGGCCGAAACTTCGATAGGATGTCAGCAAGTATATCAAGTCCTACACTGCCTGTGCTATTACCAAACCGACCACTAAGAAACAGGGCATGTACACCCCTCTTCCTACTCCTGACAGGCCATGGGAATCCATCTCAATGGACTACATGTTGGGACTCCCGTCCACCAAGCGGGGAAATGAATGTGTTTTTGTGGTTGTTTATCACTTTTCTAAGATGGCGATTCTGGTTGCCTACAAGAAGAACATCACAGTAGAGGCCACTGCCAAGCTCTTCTTTGAACGAGTCTGGTTACATTTTGGAATCCCACAAACCATTGTCTCAGATTAGGACAGTCATTTTCTCAGCACATTCTGGTCGAGCCTCTGGTCACTGCTGGACACCAAGCTCACCAAATCCACGACCTTCCACCCCCAAACAGATGGCCAAACTGAGGTCGTAAATCGAATGATTGTGCATATCCTTCACATGTATAATTCAAAGAAACCTCGCACATGGGATGAGAGCCTTCCCTATGTCCAACATAACTACAACTGAGCCCTGCATAGCTCAACCAACCATGACCCCTTTCAGGTGGGGTTGGGATTCCAACCATTGGGTCCAATAGATGTTGCACTTCCTTTTGCGGTCACCTCGACTGAATCATATCCTGCTCCAACTGAAGCTGAAAAAGCCACCTAGTTCATTGACCAGATCCAACACATCCACCAATAGGTTCAGGATATCCTATAGAAGTCCAATGAAAAGTACAAGCAGCGCCATGATCAACTTCGTGTGCCACATAAGTCTTAGGTGGGCAATAAAGTTTGGTTGCACTTGCAGAAAGAATGCCTTACAGGACCCCATCGAAAGCTTCATCCACTCCATTATGGGTCGTACACCATCACCAAGGCCATGGGGGATAATTCTTTTGAGCTCAAGATTCCTCCTTTCCTTGGCCTGCACCCAGTGTTCAACGTGGATCTCCTTCGTGCTTATTTCCCACTATTATTGGACACCTCAGACGTAGCAGAGAAGATGACACCAACAGAGCTCAACCATGACTACATACAACAGGCATCCAATGATCTGATTGTGGACACACATATCAAGGGCACTCGGCAACAAAGGATCCAACTTTATCGAGTCGTCGAAGCAGGGCAGCTCCTGCACCAAGGCAAGTGGCTCACCCGGGGCCAAATTCAACAAAAATTTCCTCATCTGATGGGGGAAATAAAAAAAATGGATACCATTGCTTCCTAAGGATGAAGGATTGATCTAGGTGGATATCGGTGGCCACCCACCTTTTCCAACTGGCTCAAAACAATTTTCTGTCAATTTTGGCAATTTACTATTTTTAGCAATTTTAACTTTCGGGGCCATTTTGAGGGCCTAAATGAAGGTTTTTTAGGATTGAGCTTCTCAATCATATTCAAAATCATGATTGAGCCCCCAAAATGAATCTCCTCGACGATACCTTTCCAATGGGATATTATACGCCTAAAACAGAGATCGTATGCAAAAGTTGTGACCCCAAGAAGTTGATGTACTAACTTACCTAGACAGGGCCCACATGACTTTTGGTGCTTCATCTCATAGGGTTAGGTTTTTGGATGTCTAGGGTTTTTGGCATTCCTGTTTATTATAAAAAGGCCTTCAGAGC
>JASDQU011377982.1:2866-14921 GCA_032191745.1 Picea mariana | reverse complement strand
TTTCAGTTTGGGATCAACCATGATCTCATGGAAGAGTAGGAAGAAATCCAACATTGCTCTCAGTACAGCGGAAGCAGAATACATTGTTGTGTGTTCTACCAACTGCGAAGCTATATGGTTTCGAAAGTTGTTAACTGGTCTATTTGACCTAGAGATGGAAGCAACCACGATCCTCTGTGACAACCAGAGCTGCATAAAGATGACATAGAATCATGTATTTCATGACAGGTCGAAACACATAGAGATCTGATATCATTACATCTGTGATATGGTGCAGAGAGGAGCCATAAAGCTCCAATATGTTAGCATAGATGAACATGTTGCCGATGTATTGACCAAGCCTCTATCTCGTGTAAAGTTTGAACACTTTCGAGATAAGCTTGGTATAGTCCGAAAGGACCTTCCTCGAAAGGGGGAGTAGCGATGAGATGTGACTAATATTGTGCTTCCAGCTTGATAACTGTGACGTAAAGCCAGTCTAGTATCTTTCTTCCATCTTGATTGTTGTGACGTAAAGCAAGACGATGAGATGAGATGTGACTAGTACTGTGCTTCCAGCTTGATAGCTGTGACGTAAAGCCAATCTAGTATCTTGCTTCCATCTTGATTGCTGTGATGTAAAGTAAGACGATGAGATGAGATGTGACTAGTATTGTGCTTCCATCTTGATAGTTGTGACGTAAATCCAGTCTAGTATCTTGCTTCCATCTTGATTGCTGTGACGTAAAGCAAGACGATGAGATGAGATGAGACTAGTACTGTGTTTCCAACTTGATAGTTGTGACGTAAAGCCAGTCTAGTATCTTTCTTCGAGCTTGATTGTTGTGACGTAAATAAAGACGAGTATCTTGCTTCCAGCTTGATTGTTGTGACGTAAAGCAAGACGAGTATTGTGCTTCCAGCTTGATCGCTGTGACATAAAGCCAATCCAGTATTGTGATGATGAGCTAGCCTCGTGCTGTGATGATGATGTATTAGTTTTATACTAATCCATATTGATGCAGATGATGATTGCATTCCTTTGAGAATGATGATGTTGCCGATGAGAAAACTTCCGATGATTTATAGATATTCCAGTCAGTGTTCCAAGATGATATTGATGATGTTGTCCTCCTGATGTTGTTGATGATGCCGTCTTCTCTCTCGCCCGATGTTGTTGAAGAACACCCTTCTTGTTAAGGGGGAGTGTTGAAATAATGTAACTGGAAAGTGTATTCTAATTATTATTGTGGAATTATTCATTAGATCAATCCCCATTGCAGATTGATCATGTCGGCTATTGTAAAAGACCAAATCCCCTTTTGCGGATTGGTAAAAATGTAATTGTAATAGGCAGAATAAGAAGTCAGCCCCATAATATATTAAAGGTGGTTATAACCACCTAGATTGAGAAGTCATCCCTGCCAGTGAAGAGACACTTCCACACATGCCAGAATTGTATAAATAAGGAGGCTAGCGCCTCACTTAGACACACACTCACTTGTTCATTAAGAGACAAGTTTCAGAGCTGCAATTGGAGAAAAGAGAGAGAGAGAGGCACATATTTGGGAGAGCACATATTTGGGAGAGGACTTTCTGTACTTGTTTGAGTTATCTCTTGGCATTGTATTGGCTATCTATAATAAGGAAGTTTTTCTGGGTTTTCTCCCCCATGAGGGTTTCCCAAGATAAATGATGTGTCTCTTTTGATTGTGTATTTCTCAGTGATCCTATCTTATGCTATTGTTATTTATTGAAATGCAAAGAACTCTAATAATAGCTTAAACATTAACACATGGCATGTGGTTTCTCCTAGAAAGAAGGAATATATTATGAGACATTTGCTCATGTGGCGAGATACACTTCAATTAGAGCTATACTTACGATAGCTGGAGTAATGAAGTGGAAGGTACACAAGATGTATGTGAAGACAAATTTTCTAAATGGTGTAATAGAAGAGGAAGTGTATGTGGAGAAACCACAAGGTTTTGAGACACATGACAGTCAGACACATGTGTGCAGATCGAAGAAATCCTTGTATGGATTAAAGAAAGCACCTAGGACATGGTACGATAGAATTGACAGTTCTTGATGAGCTTGGGCTTTACCAAGAGTAAAACAGATTTCAACCTTTACTACAAGGTTGTAGATGGTGGACCAATGATATTACTGTTATATGTGGATGACCTATTTCTAACATGAGACGAGAAGCTCATCACTTAAAGTAAGAGGAATCTAGCTACAAAATTCGAGATGAAAGACCTGGGTATGATGCATTGTTTCTTAGGTCTACGGATATGGAAGAGACTGGGTGAGATTTTCCTTAACCAAGGAAAATATACATAGAGATTATGAAGAGATTTAGAATGATGGATTGTAAATCCATTCCTACACTGATGGTGACAAATCTGAATTTATTAAGTGATACATCTTCAGAGATAGTGGATGCCACCATGTACAGACAAATGATTGGTTCGTTGATGTACTTAACGAACACGAGGCCAGATTTATGTTTTGCGGTGAACACATTGAGTCAGTATATGGCTGAGCCGAGAGGTGTTCACTTCATTGTAGAAAAACATATGATTAGGTACCTGAAAGGTACAATTGACTATAGACTCATATATGTTTCAGATTGTGAGATAAGCCTGCAAGGCTTCACTGATTCAGATTGGGCCGATAGTGTTGCAGGCCGGAAGAGTACATCTGGATGTTGCTTCAGTTTTGGGTCAGCTATGATGTCATGGTTTAGAAAGAAGCAGACGAGTGTGGTGCTCAGTACACTTGAGGTAGAGTATATAGCAACGTGTTCAGCTAGCAACGAAGTAGTGTGGCTTCGAAAGTTGCTTGCATGATTTTTTGATCTCGAGTTAGAGGCAATTTGTATCTGGTGTGACAATCAGAGTTGTGTGAAGTTGTCATAGAACCCAACGTTTCATGACAAGTCCAAGCATATCGAGATCACGTACCATTATATCAGAGATATGGTGTAGAAGGGAGCAATGAAGCTCCAATATGTCGCTACAGATGAGTAGATAGCAGACGTGTTGACCAAGCCTCTGTCAAGATTGAAGTTTGTGTACTTCAGGGACAAGCTTGGTGTGATTCATGTTATCACACAATTTGTACTTAATCCAAAGGATAAGGTTTAGGAAAGGAAAATTGACGTAACGAAGGTTATCCTATCACTGTCGCCTCAATAGGATGCCTCTTTCTATTTAGGGTTGATAGCTAAGGGGAGACGTCCCCAGTGCCCTGGGGGTTTGAGAAGACAAAGGTTAAGGTGTCTATGAAAATGTCCCCTCTCACAAGTCACACTGATCAGGAAGTCTCGGGGTTTTAACCAATGAAGTAGTGAAGTATTAAGATGTACCTACCCAAAACAAATCAACAAGAAAACATATCTTTCACAAGTACAACTTGTTGTTAGCACTTCATAAAACCACATAATTTATCAATAAAAGCAATGGCTGATATATGGTGAAGCAAACATAAATTTGTAGAAACAATGTTTATAAGACAATAGCTTCACAATAATTGCCTTAAAATGGCTTCAAAATGACCAAGAATAATTACTAATTAATACCAAAATACTAGCATTTCTCAGAAGCAAATAAGGCAATGTATTTATCAACTTTCTCAATTTCTTTTAGGTGATTTTAGTGCTACAATAGATGGTTGTAGCTTATTTTTGTAACAACAACAACTAAGTTAGTAGATTAGACTATTCTAGGGTTAGGAGTAGTTAGTAGAGAGCTTAAGGTATAGGTTTTGATAGTGGTTTTTGTCAATCACTCAATAGCAAGGTTTAGATCAATGTTTTTTTTAGGGAAAATGGAGTCTTTTAGGTAGTAACAAATCTTGAAGGAACAAATGATAATAAGAGAACTAAAGACAAGAGGGGTCAATAGTTGAAGTGTTGGTAACCCGAGGCTTCAATTACCAAACCCTAGGGGGGAAAATAACTACTATGAAGTAGGTAACCCTATGCCCTAGTAGTTTTCCTCCTTCTTTAGCTCAAAGATGAAGTAAATGATGACTTAGATGAAGAAAAATTTTCTAGGGTGTTGCAATGGCAAGGCCCTTAGCAAAAAGCTTCAAGAAAATCGACTTTCTAGCAAAATCTAGTAGGTGAAAGCTATTAAGGCAAGGGCAATAACATGTGCTTAGCCTCCTAGGGTTTTAAGTTAACAATTTCATAATCTTAGTATCAATGCAAGATAAATGTAACTATAACCATTCAATGAAGAAGAATTGCAGAAATTTTACTTACATCCACCAAGAATCATCTAGCAAATACTCTAGTTGAACACTTCCACCAAGAAAATTGCCAAAATAGTCCAAAATAAGCCTCCTTCAAGAAGTGCGCACTAAATTCCAATCATGTAACCCCAATTAGGGAGAAAATTTCAGACCTCACACTTGTGTGAGTGAAAGATGATGAAAAAATACAAGGGAAAATCCCTTATTTATACAGTTACAATGACCAGAATTAGGTCAAAAAGGTCGACATGGCCAGTTACCTGTAATATCCAGTTTTTACATTAAATGACAAATTAAAACCCTAAATCATGAAGAAAAGGTGACGACATGCCTTTTTAGGGTGACGTTAGGCCTTTCTAGTGCAACATTGGCCTCCAGGAGCAAAACGTTTAGGCCTCCCAAGGCCTCTGGATCAAACCACACGTGCCACTTGGAACACAACTACCTCCAAAGTGTCCAAAACGTTGGGTGACGTAAAGGGTCACATAGGTGACGTCATGGGCCTTCCAAGTCCTACATCATAGTGAGAAGGGCAAGACCCCCTCGGGTCTAGGCCTTCTAGGTTGTCTCTAGTGGAACATCCCCCCCTCTCTTTGGTGCAAACCTCTGATCTGTCTCTACCCCTGGCTGGGGTCTCAACATCCATCTGGTGGGATTTTAGCCTTATGGATGTACGAACTAATCATCTCCCCATGTGTACTTGTTTGTCGGGTATGGCCCTGCAACAACATTAAGTACACCCTCCATGGGCTCATAAGTCACAGGGATCATAGCAATGTCAATCACATCTAATAATCAAGTTATTTAAACATGTGCATAAAACCCCCTTTTCCTAGACAAGTGCTCAAAGACATTATGTTATTCTACAAGCTAGATTTCGAGGGGACGTTAGGATGTCCTATTGAGCTAATTCTCATTAGAGGTGGGATGTTTCCATATGAAGACAAGTCCAAGCCATGCAAGTGGATGAGGTGGTGTAGGGATGTTTGAGCAATGGGTGCAATGATGACAGGGGAATGTATGGCTTACCTGTGGGTGCCTCTAAAGAGGGTGAGACGCACCTTGTCATGGATGCAATGTTTCCAAGCCCATTCAATGCCTTTTATCGTTTTTATCTTATTTCTTTTTCTTTCAAGAGACTAGTGAGGGGACACTGCCCTAGCGTGGTGACCAATGGTGACAATGTTACGCACAAGCATTTCATGAAGATGAGAAGGATGGCTGGTGATGAGACCCCATTTCTCTTGGCTATGCCACCAAGAGACACTACCTTGGCGTGGTGACCAGCTGAATGGTAGTGTCATACCACTACATTCCCATGGACCTAATAGGTTGGCTTGTGATGAGACCCCCTATCCTCCAACTGGGTCTTGATTTTATTATTTTATGGGTCACTCTTTTTCTTTCTGAGAAGCCTTTTATTGCTTTCTCGGGGATCCCTGGGCGAAGCATCTAAAGGTTTTGTTCTTTTGGATTTTATCTTTTTCCAACTACTTTTACCCTCTGGGCCTTTAGCCCCTTCTTCCCACAAGGTAAGGTACAACCCTTTGCTAGCTTGGAAAACCTAATGCTCGAACCAATGGATGGGATGGATGAGAGGGAAAAAGATGAAAAGTGGTAAGTATGGTGGGAAAAGACGATGACCTTTCTTGAACGCAACCAATGGAAACTCAAATCCTATGGGAACCAACTTACTAGGGAATCCTGTCATTCCCCCCAGGTGTGGACAAGTGGAAAGGCATAAGGTCCAAGCACATGTTAGAACTAAAAATAATTAAATGCACATATTCAAATGTTTTTAGAATCAAAGTGACACACACCATGTTACCCAGACTCATTACCTCATGGAGAAAGACCCACTGCTGCTGAAGGACCAGGCCAATGGGATGGATGTTATTGTTGCTGACAAGATGGAGGCGATGGAGAAGAAAGATGGGCCCTCCAGGGCCAGACCCGAGTCAATATGTCTCTCGGTACTCCATGTCTAGGACTTGTGGGCCTCGAGACATAATCTCTTTAGTTATCCCTAGGCTAAGGGATAACAGTTCATAAGGAATTCCTTGGTAAGAGGGAGTGATGAGTTACGGATGCGATTTCAGGGCAGGAACATGACCTCACACAATGTCAGTGGATGTCGAGCCTTCGGGGCTGGCGAGTTTCCCATATTTTCAGGCTGAAGGGCCAACCTGTGTGGTTGGAGGTGTTTCTTAGCCTTGGGCTAGATGGGTGGTGTGTGCGTACTACATCGCCTAATCCTTGTGATTAGATGCATGGTCACTGTGGACCGGTTTCTTGGTGTGCCAACCATATGTTACTAGTTCAGTGTGAACTGTATGCCAGATTTTGTCTGAGCTCACGAGTTATAATTCTGTATGAACTAGATGTCGGATTTTGTTTGAGCTGACAAGTTACTAGTTCTGTATGAACTAGATGTCAGATTCTATGTGAGTTGACAAGTTACTAGTTCTGTATTAGCTAGATGCCATATTCTGTGTGATTTTGCGAGTTAAAGCCCCGTGATGACATAAATCTCGGAAAGATGATGAGACCCTAGATGCATGATGTGGTTGCAAACCTTCTTTAATATAGATTCGTGGAAAGTCAACACGTCAACGATCAAGTGTACAAAAGTGAAAAAGCAATCGTGACGATCATGCCATAAGAATACCTTCATTGCTAAGAGGGAGTGATGAAGTTTGAGTAGCTTCGGAAGATATTTCTATTGTATCTATATTGTATTAGACCAAGTCAAAACCTTAAAGAATAATATTATGATGTATTTATAAAGTTGACCCTATTATGCCTTTGTAAAAGTAGACCCTATTGTACCTTTGTAAAATTCAAATGTAAAGTAGAAAATGTCAGTTGTACAAGTCGGCCCTGGCCTAATTTCAAGGTGGCTCAACTTGTATTTATAAGAGGCTAGGAGCCTCACTTGCAGAATACACACAACACAAGTTCTCTCTCTCAAGGAAAAGTGCACAAGTATTAGGAGGATACACAACTACAGAGTAAGGGTGTTTTGGTGAAGGGTTTGGTTCTCTGTTGGAGGTCTATCTTGGTCTAGTGGTGTGCTACTCTATTCTGGTTAGGGTTTCTGGTCTATCTTTTGGTTATCTTTTGTTTTGTGAGATCTCTCTTGGAGAGAGAGATTGTACTTGCTGACGAATCTATATTGAAGAAGATTTGCTAGGTTTTCTCCCCCAAGAAGGTTTCCCATGATAAATCTTGTGTATACTATGGATGTATTTCTTTCAGTGATCTTTATGTATGCAATTATTGTTCTAATTGTTAAAAAGTTAAAGAATATTGAATACATTTAACTTCTTAAGAGAAATTTTAACACCAGGAAGAGAAGTCGATCCACATAAATAATAAATACATAGAATAAGAAATCGATCCCACAAAGGCACCCAGATTAGTATAAATACTAATCTGGGTCAATTCATTTGTATAGTTAGGAAGTTCTCCTTCTGCAGTGTGCACTAGGCARTTGTAGTTACAACTGCAACTATAGTTTCGTTGTTTCTGGMTTTAGGTTCTCTYGGAGAGTGTGCCTCACTTGGGGAAGGATATTCTTGGTGGTTCTTGGTGATCTCTCTTGTGCGCAACCTCTGGAAGAGTTGCGCTAAAGTTGTKTGGTGTTGCCCAGTTTCTTCATGCTAGTTGTAGTAGCAACTACAATTGAGTTACCAGTTGTGCCAATTCTGTGGTGCGCTAGTGATGCACCTATCTTGCGCCAGTTCTGTGGTGCGCTAGTGATGCACTTATCTTGCGCCAGTTCTCTGGTGACTTAGTTTTCTACCCTCACTAGGGTTTGACAAGAATAAGAGATAAGTATTTGGTTCTTCATTGTTGGTTTTCTCTTTCAATTAGAGATTTTTCATGGTTGTATTGGAATATTCTCTCTAAGAAACATTGGTTGGGTTTTTCCCCAAGTTTGGGGTTTTCCCATGATAAATCTTTATGTCTTTTTGTGCTTATTTATCTGCTAGTTATATATATTTCAGTATATGATTATTGAATTTTAAAAGAAGATAAAAATGTTAAGGCAAATCTAATGTTAATGAAATTAATGAAAATCTAACATGGTATCAGAGCAGGTTTCCTTCATAACAGTCTAACTGTGTGAGATTTGCCACATTGCTGAGACTTACCACTGCACAATTTTTTTTTCAAGCTCATTGAGAACTTATAAAATCGATTGGAAAAAACTCCATCACTAATCAAATCTCCCTACTCTAGTGCACCTACTGCACTTCTCAGATTGACTTTCCGTCAAAATTAATTTTTTAGGGTTTTAAGCTTGTTGACATTTTCGTGGACATTGAACCTTGTAATTCAGATTTATAACTCTTTCTTATTGATGTAATCTCTCATATTAGAATACAAAGTTGGATGGTGTACTTGTATATAAGATGAGGGTGTTTGCAAGAGACATACACTTGGAAAAATGACATTTATCCAAGCAGTGATAGTAGATCCAAAGAGATCTTAGATCTAGTGCACTCAGAGGAAGCCCAAGAGTTGGAGGCAGTAGTGGTGATGTCTCCTATAATATAGAACAACTAAAATGAGACTACAACATCTAGACTCCAGGTTTGCATATCAGGTTTGATATTTTATACTACTGCAACCTAAGTAAGTGTTGTAACTAGAATAATAGTCTTTAGATTTTTATTATTTCTATTGCTATCAACTATTTAGTAGCACTTGAATATTGTTGGTATTATGATCATTAAGTAAATGCTCATTTTCCAGTATTAATGATGCACTTGTTTACAAGATAAGTTGATCTCCTCTAGAGATGTTCTTGGTTATTTACCATGTTCCAGGCAGGTTATCTTGTAAATTCCATGGAGGTTACCATGGATATGCTGTTCTTGTTTCTTGTTCTAAGAAGGTTACCATGGAGGAATGACTGGTCACAACACTAGAAGAGTGTTGTTCTTATTTCTTGTTATTGTATTTTTGTTTTGGTTCTTGTTCCAGGAAGATCACAAGTGATAGCTCTGAGAAGGAGCTACTATGATGATTGTTCATGTTCTTGTTTTTATTATTGTTCTTATTATTAGAGTATTATTCTTGCCTATTTCTTTCCCTTGTTGTTTCCCTTTTTCCAGGAAGGTCACAGGTGATAGCTCTGAGAGGGAGCTATAATGAAGGTTGCAGGAGGAAACATATCAGATGGTCTCTAGCTGATACATGGAGTATATTATCCAGACATAGAGTTGTGTACATAACCGTACAAATCCATGTAGTGAAGGAGAAGAGGACGAAGTTAGAACCTTTTGGAGAGAAAGGTACTTTTTGTGGGATACAAGGTATCTCATATGAAGATTGATTATAAGGAGTAGAAGGATCTGAAGATGACTGTACAGATCCCTCTAGTTCAGTTGATCACTCTTTAGATCATCAGGAATAATCAATAGATATAGAAGGGCCTACCCATAATCATTGTAGTGACCATGAAGAGACTAACATGGTCCCATGATACTTTGCAGGATGTAAAGGGGATGCAGATATATGGCATTGTTGAGCCATATCATGAGGAGGAGCAGATGGCTCCACAAGTGGTGAGGCAAGCGACACCACTAAGTACCAGCTCAGAAGGAGCTAGATTTCATAGGGAGTTAGCCCTCAGGATCTAGTGGGGAGTGTTGGGTCTCCTTTTTGATACCTCTAGTTTCCTTATCTTGTCCTATATCTTGACCAATTATGCCTCAGACATATGGACTATTTTCCTATTTTCCTCAAAAGTCATGTCTTTTAACCATTCTTGTGTATATATGAGGTAACTTATGTTTAATCACACTAGTACATATGACCAAATTTGTGATGATTTTTCGTTGATATTGCCACACTTATCTGTTGCAATTTCCACGAAAGCCAAGATTTTTTTTTGTCGGAATAATTTCGTCGCTATATCCACGATCCAGGTGTGCGTGGAAACATCGACGAAATAAGAGCTCCATGTGTCACCACCTTCAAGATCGGTTAACCCTATGCATCATCGCAATTACGACGAATTTATGTCGCAATAACAACGAAGAAATGTGGCAATTACGACGAAAATTTGTCGCAATTTTGATGAAAATTTATGCCAGGCGAATAACTTACGATGTAGATGCTGAATGTGCAACTCAAAACTGTCGCAACTTGCGACGAAAATACATGGCAATATCGATGAAAATGTATCTCAAAACCAAACTTACGATGCAGATGTTGTATGTGCGACGAACTTTCGTCGCTATACCGACGGTTGTGGTAAAATATTAGATTTGTTTCCGACGAACTATCGTCGTTATTGCGACGATGGCTTTAAGTTTTTAATTTTTTTTTTTTATATGAGATATGGTATTACCATATTACATTGTAATATGGTATACCATATTGTATGCCATATTACAATGTAATATGGTAATGACATATTACATTGTAATATTGTAATATTCTAACATATTGTAATATATATATCCCCTACAAATAATCAAGGCACATATCAACCAAATATTGTAAGCATGTGTTATCATGAAGTTGGATTAGAAGTAAGGATACCAATATGACAATATACACAAAAAATAATTTGGAATATTACTTTAAAAAAACACATGGATTGCATGAGTGAGTCATTTGCAATTTATATTACACAATACTATGACAACACTTCTAAGATTGATGGATGATATCTTAAGACCATTTCTCAAACTTGTTTATTGTAGCCTCCTTGGATGATATTTTGACTTTTAGAAAGATTTGGGAAGATCATTTGAAAAATTTGGAGATGATATTTTTAACCCTTCAACACAATTAATTGCAAGCCAACATGAAGAAATATGATCTTGGAAAACAATTATTGTTGTGTATAGATTTTATAGTTAGAGGATGTGAATTGTGTATTGACCTAAGAAATATAAAATTCGTTGTAAATTGGTTGATCCTAGATAATTTAATTGAACCAATGTAATTCATGGGGTTAGCAAATTATTTAGGAATGAAGTGTCTCTTCAATGCACATTAGAAAAGGCAAGTATAACCTTTCAATTCATTGCAATTGAAAACCAAGTAACTGAAGCTTTGACTTGAAAGAATTGTAATGCATCAATATTAAATCTAATGAAACTTGCAATTTCATTTGAAATCAAAGAAAATTTTGCATGATACACAATGACAAAACCTTTGATACAATGAAGGAGTTGGATAACATAACACTTGAAACTTTTGTTGGTGCAATCATAATATACCCAAATAAGATAAGGAATTGTACATCATAGTTTAGGCATTGAAGTACTACATGAATTATTTGTTTGGAAAACAAAAAAATTAACTCAAATCATAAGCTTTTATAATCGATGATAATGGATATAAGTTGAAGAGAATTATATCCTTTATTTACAATTGCATGGGTATCCCAAGCATATAAATAAAACATTGGTTCATTTGTTGTGAGGTTATAACATCCCGATATTTGAGAAGATTGTTTTCATTTATATATATCATTGTTAATTGCACAATCCAAGTCACAACAAAGCCCAGACTTCATGTGAATGTTATCCTGCAACATTTTGATTCAGTAATCAAGTATGATAAATATATACAAAACCACATGGTCAATTTCCTTTAAGACCTCTAGTTTGCTTTTATTTGACCATAGCTCTAAAGTTAAACTCTTATGTACTTGAAGAATATAAGGGATTACCTACATCTAGCTCAAATTTTGGCAAATGGTTAAAACCTTACAAAACTTGTATATATATGCAAGTCTCGAGTCTTTGAGATGATTGTAGGCTTGAAGGAGGATTGTGAGGCTATA
>JASDQU011377980.1:5418-16451 GCA_032191745.1 Picea mariana | reverse complement strand
CATTTCCCCTCTTAGTGGATGGGAGGCCCGACATGTAGTCCATTGATATGGATTCCCATGGCATGTCAGGAGTAGGAAGAGGGTTCACATGCCATGTTTCTTATTGGTCGGTTTGGCAATAATGCAAGTAGTGCGGGACCTGATATACTTGTTGACCTCATGTCGAAGTTTCACCTAGTAGAAATGTTTTTGTAGCATCGCCACTATCATTTTGATGCCGAAGTGTCCTACCACCCAACTATAGTGGTATTCCTAGATCAACTTCTCTCACTCACTTGATGGAACATAGATATGGCCCAGACAACACAACAACCCATCCTAAATATGGAAATTATCAACAACTGTGTTTGTACCCAACATTTGGTAGGTGGTGGCGAAGTCAAGGTCTATCTCATAGAGTTGGGGCCATCCAGATGTCTCATGGTTGCAAGAGTCTAGCACCGTGGTGAGTGCCATGACTGGCGGTCTACTGAGGCAATCAGTGACATGATTGGTGCTTCATGTTTTATACTTGATGTTGAGGTGGAATTGCTGCAAGTATGTGGACCACTTTTGATGGTGGTGATTCTGCAATTTTCCCTATGTTTGCATGAACTGCAGTGGCTTATGATCAGTGTGGATGACTGTCTCTTTCCCAAGAATGTAATGCTCCACTCGCAGTAGGCTTGTACAATGGAGTACATTTATTTTTCATAAGTAGGGTACTTACGGACAGTATCTGGAAGTTTCTCACTATGATAGGCCACGGGGTGGCTGTACTGAGTGAGAATGGTGCCCATAGCATAGTCCGAAGTATCTATCTCGATTTCAAAGGGATGTTGTAGGTCTGGTAGTGAAATTACTAGGGATGAGCACAACTGTTGCTTCAAATCATCGAACGCTTATTGTTGGGACCAACCCCATGTAATTTTTCCTTACCACCACCCCTATTTATTTGGCTGAGGGCCCATGCAATATGGGAGAATCCCAACATGAACCTGCGGTAGAAATTGACAAGGCCCAAGAAGCTCCGAAGCTCAGTGAGTTTTGTTGGGGCTGGCCAGTCATGGATGACTTGGATCTTGGCTGGATCCACATGTACACCATGTTGATCAATGATGTAGCCTAGGTAATGGACCCTGTCCATGCTGAAGGATCATTTTTCCAAGTTGGCGTATAGCTTGTGCTATTGTAGGGTGTGCAAAACCTGCTAAATATGTTGCAAGTGTTCGACCCAATTCTTGTTGTAAATTAGAATGTCATCAAGATACACCACTACAAAAGTATTGGTGAATGGTCACAGGATATCATCCATCCTCATGAAAGTGGTTGGAGCATTTTTCAAACCAAAAGGCATGACCAACCATTCAAAAAGGCCTTCCTTTGACTTGAAGTCATTCTTCCATACATCTGTCTGTTCTATCAGGACCTGGTGGTAGCTAGACTTTAGATCAATCTTATTGAAGTATTTGGCCCCCGTGAATTGATCAAGGAGGTCATCAATTCGGGGAATCGGGTACCATTTTCTAACTGTGATTTTATTCATAGCCTGATAATCAATACAGAGTCGCCATGTTCCATATTTGTTCTATACCAGCATGATTGGGCTCCTGCAAGGCGATGAGATAGGACGGATGTGCCCCTTATGGAGCAGTTCTTGGATCTGTCACTTGATCTCCTCATTCTCTAATAAAGAACAACGATAGACTGGCCCATTGGGTGGTGGTGCACCGGGGGTTAGATCGATGGGGTGCTTGACCTGGCAGTGTAGAGGTACCCCTATAGGTGAGGAGAAGATATCTAAGTATTCTTCCACAACCTTATCTACTTTCTTCTACTGTGTGGAGAGGTTAGTCGCAAAGACCCTATATGTGGCTGTGATATTTCTCTTATTCTTAGAGAAAATCACGAAGAAGACCAAATTCTCCATATGTGAGATGACCTTCCTGCATTGCTTAGCAGAGATCAAGGAAATAGCACTAGGTGGGATTGACTCAGGTATCCTTTACAATTTCATGTTCAAAATAATAATAACACTACAAGGCCTAGACTCATATACAACATGATGTTTCCATAAATAAGGTTGGCCCAAAAGAACATCACAAACTTCGAGAGGATCAACATCACATAATACCTCATCTTTGAAGGGCTTTATGTCGTACGACAGTAGGCATTGTTGGCTGACATGGAGATTGCTTCCTTGATGGAGCCATCCAATGGTGTAGGGTTGTGGGTGTGGTGTTGTTGGCAGAGTGAACCTCTAGATGACCTTTGCTGAGATAAGGTTCTTCTGGCTACCGCTATCAATGATGAATCATAGTGGGGTGCCTTTTACCCACATCTATTAATGGAAGAGGTGCTCTCCTTCTTCTGGCTTGTCTGGTTCACCAGGTTGGATCTTTGTGGTAACAACGGTGGCACTAGCTTCTGCGTCAATGATCCATCTTCCCCTTTCTGGTTCTATCTCAGAGTCAGAATATGCATCTAATTCAAAGGATTTCACTTCATCCACCAATGACTGCTTTGAGCGATAGTCAGCAGTGTTATGCCAAGGGCTCTTATGGAAGTCACATCACTTCTCGGTATCTTTCTTTATCTTCCCAGTGTCATTCTTTTCTTGTGTCTTGGATTGGTTGTCCTGATAGTGTCCATATTTTCTCTGTCCTTTATTCTGTGGTTTGGGGCTGCCCTTTCCCAGCTTTTGTTGTGACGGGTTCCCAGGCCCAAATTGTCGCGTATTTGTTTTGAGCTTATGCGCGATTTTGATAGCATATCGGTAGGTTGCACCCAAGGATGAGATGTCTAGAAATTCCATTTCGGTCTAGATGTATCTATGCACAACACTACAATACTTGAGAACCAGATGTCACTCTGAATCTTTGATACTCGGCTTGGTGTGCAAGGTATGGAAGATATTTGTGAAATCTGGCACTACTTGGTCTCTTTCTTGCCGCAGTATATCCATTTGGTATACAGGTCGTCATAAATTCCAACATGGTAGTATTTTTCTTTAATAGCATCCCTGAAGGATTCCCAGATGGTCATGACTGAAAATAATGAGGTTTCCTCTATTTCCTTTTTCTCACAGAAAGTTTCCCACTAATCTTTGACATGGGGAAAAACTTTGAGGAGCGCAAAAGTAATCTTTTCTCTATTTGAAAAGTTATGGATAGAAAAATACCCTTCTAGTAGATTCAACCACTTGTCTACAACATCTGTATCTATCTGACCTTAAAATATAGGAATATCGAAGTTTATTTGTACCTTTAAGGGGGCGATGCCTCCATTTGAAGTATATGCATCGCCTATTGGTAGCCGCCGAAGGATTTTCATGAAACTATCCATCATCTCGTTCCTCTGTTGCGTGAGGGATTCCTCAATCAACAGTTTGAAAGGATCTCATGTCTTGTCATATTTATTTTCTCCTGCCATGAGAGTTCGCCTAGGTGTGCGAGAGCTTCTGTCCTTAAGAGAAACAAGCTCAAGACCCAACTCTCTGTACTCCGACCTCGTTGGGGACATGCATTAAGACAACAAGGAGCAGATCGCTCTGATACCACTGATCCAAATTTTATGAGCATAATGAAATGAATACATATTATTAATAGGTTCTTAACACAAAATAATAGAGATATAGTAAAATTGGTTTTCTATTCAATAACGAAATAAGATGAAACTGTAAAATGCAGTAGAAACAAGCTTACTGGAATGGTGTTAGCTTATCTCTGAGAAGAGATGTGACGGCTGTGCACATTTGCAAGAAGAAAATTACAATGAGGATTTGAAGGAATTTTTACAATAAACAAGAATTCCCAAAACCCTAGACATCCAAAAACCTAACCCTAGGAGTAGAAGCGCCAAAAGTCATGTGGGCCCCGTTTGGGTAAGTTAGTACATCAACTTCCTGGGGTCGTAACGTTTGCATACGATCTTCGTTTTAGGCGTGTGATAGCCTGTTCGAAAGGTATCATCGAGGAGATTCATTTTTGGGGATCAATAATTCCTTTGGATATGATTAAGGAACTCGATCCTGAAAAATCTTCATTTAGGCCCTCAAAATGGCCCCAGAAGTTAAAACTACTAAAAATAGTAAATTGCCAAAATTGTCAGAAAATTGTTTTGAGCTAGTTGGAAAAGGTAGGTGGCCACCGATATCCATCTGGATCAATCCTCCCTCCTTAATAATCAGTGGTCTCTATTGCATTGAGGTCCCCCATCAGATGAGGAAATTTCTGTTGAATTTGGCCCCGAGTGAGCCACTTGCCTTGGTGCAGGAGCTGTGCTACTTTGATGACTTGATAAAGTTGGATCCTTTGTTGTCAAGTTCCCTTGATTTGTGTGTCCACAATTTGATCATTGGATTCTCTTTGTATGCAGTCAGGGTTGAGCTCTATTGGTGTCAGTTGTTCTACTACTTATGAGGTGTCCAATAATGGAGGGAAATAAGGGTGAAGGAGATCCATGTTGAACACTGGGTGCAGGACAAGGAAGGGAGGAATGTTGAGCTCAAAAGCATTATCCCCCATGGCCTTGGTGATAGTGTATGGCCCATAATGAAGTGGGTGAAGCTTCCAATGGGGTCCTGTAAGGCGTTCTTTATGTAAGTGCAACCAAAATTTTTCGCCCACCTGAAACGTATGTGGAACCTGATGTTGATCATGGCATTGTTTGTACTTGTCATTGGACTTCTATAGGATATCTTGAACCTGTTGGCGAATGTGTTGGATCCTCTCAATGAACCGGGTGGCTTTGTTGTCTTTAGTTGGAGCATGAGATGAGTTGGTCGAGGTGATCACAAGGGGAAGTGCAACATCTATGGGACCCAATGGTTGGAATCCCAACCCCACCTGAAAGGGGCTGTGGCCGGTTGATCTATGCAGGGCTCAGTTGTAGCTATGTTGGACATAGGGAAGGCTCTCATCCAATGTGCAAGGGTTCTTTGAATTATACATGTGGAGGATATGCACAATCATTCAATTTACAACCTTGGTTTGGCCATTTATCTGGGGGTGGAAGGTTGTGGATTTGGTGAGCTTGGTGTCTAGTAAAGACTAGAGGCTTGACCAGAATGTGCTGAAAAATTGACTAGCCCGATCTGAGACAATGGTTTGTGGGATTCCAAAATGTACCCAAAGGCGTTCAAAGAAGAGCTTGGCAGTTGCCTCTACTGTGATGCTCTTCTTGCAGGCAACNGTTGGACATAGGGAATGCTCTCATCCAATGTGCAAGGGTGCTTTGAATTATACATGCGAAGGATATGCGCAATCATTCCATTTACAACCTTGGTTTGGCCATTTATGGGGGGGTGGAAGGTTGTGGATTTGGTGAGCTTGGTGTCTAGTAGAGACTAGAGGCTTGACCAGAATGTGCTGAAAAATTGACTAGCCCGATCTGAGACAATGGTTTGTGGGATTCCAAATGGTACCCAAAGGCGTTCAAAGAAGAGCTTGGCAGTTGCCTCTACTGTGATGCTCTTCTTGCAGGCAACCATAATATCCATCTTAGAAAAGTGATCAACAACCACAAAAACATAGTCATTTCCCCACTTGGTGGATGGGAGGCCCAACATGTAGTCCATTGAGATGGATTCCCATGGCCTGTTAGGAGTAGGAAGAGGGGTGCACATGTTCTATTTCTTAGTGGTCGTTTTGGCAATAGTGCAGGCAGTGCAGGACTTGATATACTTGTTGACCTCCTGTCAAAGTTTCAACCAGTAGAAATGTTTCTGTAGCATTTCCACTATCTTTTCGACACTGAAGTGTCCTTCCACTAAACTGTAGTGGGATTCCCAAATCATCTTTGCTCACTCACTTGATGGAACATAGATATGGCCTAGATGACACAACAACCCACCCTGAAGATGGAAATTATTGACAACTGCATTTGCACCCAACATTTGGTAGGTTGTGTCAAAGTCAGGATCTGTCTCATAGAGTTGGGTCCATCTAGATGTCTTATGGTTGCAAGAGTCTAGCACCGTGCTGAGTGTCATGACTAATGGTCTGTTGAGGAAATCAGTGAAGCAATTGGTGCTTCATGTTTTATACTTGATGTTGAGGCAGAATTGCTGCAAGTATGTGGACCACTTTTGATGGCGTTCATTCTGCAATTTTTCCTATGTCTGCATGAACTGCAGTGACTTATGATTAGTCTGGATGACTGTCTCCTTCCCAAGAATCTAATGTCTCCACTAGAGACAGGCTTGTACAATGGAGTACATTTCTTTGTCTTAAGTAGGGTACTTATGGACAGTATATGACAATGTCTCACTATGATAGGCCATGGGGTGGTCGTGCTGAGTGACAATGGTGCCCACAACATAGTCTGAAGCATCTGTCTCGATTTCAAAGGGATGTTGCATGTCTAGTAGTGAAAGTACTGGGGCTGAGCACAAATGCTGCTTCAAATCATTGAATGCTTGTTGTTGGGACTGGACCCATGCAAATTTCACCTTACCACCACCCCTATTTATTTGGATGAAGGGCCATGCAATATGGGAGAATCCTAGCATGAACTTGTGGTAGAAATTGGTAAGGCCCAAGATGCTCTGAAGCTCAGTGAGTGTTGTTGGGGCTGGCCAGTCACATATGACTTGGATCTTGGTTGGATCCACATGTACGCCATGTTGATCAATGATGTAGCCCAGGTAATGGACCCTGTCCATGCCGAAGGAGCATTTTTCCAAGTTGGCATATAGCTTGTGCTGTCGTAGGGTGTGCAGAACCTGTTGAATATGCTGCAAGTGTTCGGCCCAAGTCTTGTTGTAAATTAGAATGTCATACAGATACACCACTACAAAAGTATTGGTGACTGATTGCAGGATATCATCCATCATCCTCATGAAAGTGGCTGGAGCATTTTTCAAACCAAAAGGCATGACCAACCATTCAAAAAGGCCTTCCTTTGACTTGAAGGTGGTCTTCCATACATCTATYTGTTCTATCAAGACCTGGTGGTAGCCAAACTTCAGATCAATCTTACTGAAGTATTTGTCCCCCATGAGTTGATCAAGGAGGTTGTCGATTCGGGGAATTGGGTACCGGTTTCTAACTTTTATTTTATTCAGAGCCCGATAATCAATACAGAGTCTCCAGGTTCCACCTTTCTTCTATACCATCACAATTGAGCTGCCGCAAGGCAATGAGATGGAATGGATGTGCCCCCTATGGAGTAGTTCTTGGATCTATCACTTGATCTCCTCATTCTCTAACAAAGAGTGGTGATAAACTATCCCATTGGGCAGCGGTGCACCAGGGGTCAGACTGATGGGGTGCTTGACCTGGCAGTGCAGAGGTACCCCTGTAGGTGAGGAGAAGATATCCGAGTATTCTTCCATGACCTTATATACTTACTTCTACTGTGTGGAGAGGTTGGCTGCAGAGACCCTGGATGTGGCTGTGATATTTCCCTTATTCTGAAAGTGAATCATGAAGAAGACAAACTTTCCCATCTGAGAGATAACCTTCCTACATTTCTTAGTAGAGATCAAGAAAATAACACTAGGTGGGACTGCCTCAAGTATCCTGTACAATTTCCTGTTCAAAGTAATAATAACACTACGAGGCCTAGACTCATATACAACATGAAGTTTCCATAAATAAGGTTGGCCCAAAAGAACATCACAAACTTCGAGAGGAGAAACATCACATAATATGTCATCTTTGAAGGGATTGATGTCGTATTACAGTTGGCATTGTTGGCTAATGTGAAGATCGCTTCCTTAACGAAGCCATCCAATGGTGTAGGGTTGTGGGTGCGGCATTGTTGGTAGGGTGAGCCGCTAGATGACCTCTGCTGAGATGATTTTCTTATGGCTACCGCTATCAATGATGAAGTGTAGCGAGGTGCCTTTTACCCACATTTTTGAATAGAAGAAGGGCTCTCCTTCTTCTGGCACGTTTAGTTCACCAGGCTGGAGCTTGGTGGTAGAAATGGTAGCATTGGGTTCCACATCAATGATYTGTCTTCCCCTTTCTAGTTYTGGCTCARAATCAAAATCCACATCTGATTCAAAGGCTTTCACTTCAGCCACCARCGACTTCTTTGAGCGTTAGTCAGCAATGTTATGCCAAAGGCTCTTATGGAAGTCGCATCACTTCCCGGTATCTTTCTTTGTCTTTCCAGTGTCCATATTTTCTTATGGCTTGGAATGGTTGTCCTGATACTATCCATATTTGATCTATCCTTTTTTCTATGGGTTGGGGCCACCCTTTCTCGGATTTTGTTGTGACGGGTTCCCAGGCCCAAATTGTCGCGTCCTTTGGTTTGAGTTTCTGCTCGATGTTGACGGCATATCGGTAGGCTGTGCTCAAGTATGAGATGTCCATAAATTCCATTTTAGTTTGGATGTATATATGCAGAGCACCATGATACTTGAGCACCAGATTTCACTCCAAATCTTTGATACCCATCTTGGTGCGCAAGGTATGGAAGATATTTGTGAAATCTGGCACTGCTTGGTCTCTTTCTTGCCGTAGTGTTGTCCATTTCATATACAGGATGTCATAAATTCTGACAGGGTAGTATTGATCCTTAATAGCATCCCTAAAGGATTCCCAGGTGGTCATTACTAAAAATAATGAGGTTTCCTCTGTTTCCTTTTGCTCACAGAAAGTTTCCCACCAATCTTTGACATGGGGAACAACTTTGAGGAGTGCAAAAGTAGTATTTTCTCTATTAGAAATGTTATGGACAAAAAAATACTCTTATAGTAGATTCAACCACTTTTCTACAGAATCGGTGTCTATCTAACCTTCAAATATAGGAATATCTAAGTTTATTTTTACCTTGAAGGGGACGACGCCTCCATTCAAAGAAGATGCGTCGCCTGTTGGTAGTTGCCAAAGGAATTGCATGAAACTATCCATCATCTCGTTCCTATGTTGCGTGAGGTCTTCCTCAATCAATAGTTTGAAAGGATATCCTATCCCATCATCTTTATTTTCTCCTACCACAAGAGGTATCTTTGGCGTGTGAGAGCTTTTGTCCTCAAGAGAAACAAGCTCGAGACCCAACTCTTTGTACTCCGACCTCATTAGGGACATGCATTAAGACAATAAGGAGAAGACCGCTCTGATACCACTGATATAGATTTTATGAGAAGAATGAAATGAATACAGATTATTAACAGGTTCTTAGCATAAAATAACAAAGATACAGTAAAACTGGTTTTCTATTCAATAACGAAATAAGTTGAAACTGTAAAATGCAACGGAAATAAGCTTGTTGGAATGGTGGTGGCTTATATATAAAAAGAGATGTGACGATTGCGCCCATTGGCAAGAATAAAATTAAAATGAGGCTCTGAAGGCCTTTTTAAAATAAACAAGAATGCCAAAAACCTAACCCTAGGAGATGAAGCACCAAAAGTCATGTGGGCCCCATTTGGGTAAGTTAGTACATCAACTTCCCGGGGTTGTAACTTTTGCATACGATCTTCGTTTTAGGTGTGTGATGGCCCGTTGGAAAGGTATCATCAAGGAGATTCATTTTTGGGGCTCAACCATGCCTTCAAATATCATTGATGAACTCAATCCCAAAAAACCTTCATTTAGGCCCTCAAAATGGCCCCGAAAGTTAAAATTGCTAAAATAGTAAATTGCCAAAATTGTCAGAAAACTATTTTGAGCCAGTTGGAAAAGGTGGGTGGCCACCGATATCCATATGGATCAATCCTCCCTCCTTAGGAAGAAATGGTCTCCATTGCATTGAGGTCCCCCATTAGATGAGGAAATTTCTGTTGAATTTGGCGCTGTTTTCTGATTGTGATTTTATTCAGAGCTTGATAATCAATATAGAGTCACCAAGTTCCATATTTCTTCTATACCAGCACGATTGGGCTCCCGCAAGGTGATGAGATGGGATGGATGTGCCCCTTATGGATTATTTCTTGGATATGTTGCTTGATCTCCTCATTCTCTAACAAAGAGCGATGATAGACTGGCCCATTGGGCAACAATGCGTTGGGGGTCAGATCGATGAGGTGCTTGACCTGGCAGTCCAGAGGTACCGCTTTAGGTGAGGAGAAGATATCCGAGTATTCTTCCATGACCTTATCTACTTGCTTCTGCTATGTGGAGAGGTCATCCGTAGAGACCCTAGATGTGGCTATGATCTTTCTCTTATTCTGAGAGAGAATCACAAAGAAGACAAACTTCCCCATCTAAGAGATGACCTTCCTACATTGTTTAGCAAAGATCAAGGAAATAGCACTAGGTGGGACTGCCTTGGGTATCCTATACAATTTCCTGTTCAAAGTAATAATAACACTACGATACCTAGACTTATATACAACATGACATTTCCATAAACAAGGTTGGCCCAAAAGAACATCACAAACTTTGAGAGGCCCAACATCACATAATACCTCGTCTTTGAAGGGGTTGATCTCATATGACAGTCGACACTGTTGGATGATGCAGAGATCACTTCCTTGATGGATCCATCTAATGGTGTAGGGTTGTGGGTGCGGCGTTGTTGGTAGGGTGAGCCGCTTGACATCCTCTACTGAGATGAGGTTCTTCTGGCTACTGCTATCAATGATGAAGTGCAACGGGGTGCCTTTTACCCACATCTATGAATGGAAGAGGCGCTCTCCTTATTCTAGCTCATCTGGTTCACCATGTTGGATCTTGGTGGTAGCAACAATGGCACTGGGTTCTGCATCAATGATCCATCTTCCCCTTTTTTTTTCTGGCTTAGAGGCAGAATCCTCATCTAATTCAGTGGCTTTCACTTTGGCCACCAACGACTTCTTTGAGCGACAGTCAGCAGTGTTATGCCAAGGGATCTTATGGAAGTTGCACCACTTCTCGGTATCCTTCTTTTTCTTTCCAGTGTCCTTCTTTTCTTGTGGCTTGGAATGGTTGTTCTGATACTGTCCATCTTTTCTCTGTCCTTTGTTCTGTGGGTTGTGCTGAATGCTCAACACACCCTAAAAGTTCTATGACCACTTCCTTTTGGGTACCACCTTGCCTTATACCTTTGATTGTTTTCACCATGGTTTGAGCCTGATAACCTTCTTATCTGATATGTTTCATATTCGAGTTTCTCTT
>JASDQU011377979.1:10970-22825 GCA_032191745.1 Picea mariana | reverse complement strand
TTGTAAGTTTGGAGTGGTATTGTTGAAGTGTGCCCAGATTTATTTTCTTGTTGTTGTTAAGAGTAGCAATTACAAATAACTACTTCAAAGTCCATCTTTCTACTTCATGAGCTTGTAAATGGACAAGGCATTATCTGAGCAAAATCTTTTGAGTGCATGATTGCAAGTTTTGCTTTCTAAATTTTTTTGAGTGGAGAATGTTATTTGAAAAGTGTGAAAAAGAGTGTTATGTCATTAATTGTTTCTTGATTGAGCTATACTCATCAAACATAGGAACCTATCTATTATCGGCACATATAGTGCATCAACTCTTTTCATTACAAATCCTGGTTGATAATTTATGTTTGGTAATATATTATGCAAATAATTGCACCAACACGGTCGATATTTATCCACATAGATCAATAGATCCATGACTTTTGTTGCTTCACAACTCTAGGATTTCAAGCTTATAAACTCACCACATCTTGAGTCCCCTGAAGTGTTAAGTCTCCATACTATCATATCTCCTTCCACATAGATTCTCATTGAATGGCTCTGGTCCAACGAATGATATTTGACAGGGGACAAGAGGGGCCCATGTTCACTCCATGATGCGTCCTAGTTGGTTGGGAAATTAAGAGGGGTTCTCAATGGATTCCTTCGATCGATGGTTGAGAGGGATCCCGAAGGATCCAAGAATCGACAGTCTGTGTCACTTTGTAAATTTGTCATTCAAGGGTTTGGCGTGTATCTTCCAGGTTCCTCTCTGGAGCTGTGAATTTTCAAGCCACACTCAATCTATCGTCACATGCTCCTAGCGTTCACGACCAAGATTTACTATGACTTGTAGTGATTTGGGAAACTCATACATCCCTATGTTTACACTTTGATACCATTGAATATTTAAAATTTTGTATAGTTGTTGATCTATGAAAACGCATCCCTCTATTCGCAATGGTCTAGATTAACTTTGTGATTCCGTCATTTGGGAATTTTCAAGGATTGTGAAGTCATAAGTCTCAAAGTCTTGAAGCCAAAGTAGCTTCACTCTTTTCAAGCTTAGCCAGGGGTTTGCAACCCTGGGTCATATGGAATCATATCGAGGTTCAGGGGATACACTCAACTTTTATCCAAGACTTCATTAAGGCTATGGGTATGAGCCCTCGCTCACATGGGTGAAAGGTTTAAAGGAAGCGCCCTTCTTTCGCAGAGTTGAACTTGACATTCCTACTAAGGTAGACTCAAAAGGTCGGCAAGACTTAGGTGTTTAAGTTAATCCTACCCCGAATCACCTGCAGATTCATATCCCATAACTCTCTAGCAGCTAGACTGAGGTAAATCAAAGGCCATGTAAAAATAGCAGTTTACAGAAGAAAAATGAGCATTTCTAATAATCGTTCAAACACTGTAAAACTTAGCCATAAAAATAGACATTCAATCATTGCATCTATTGTATTACATAGACTATGAGAATACTTATCATAAATGGAAAATGTGAAGCGACTTCTAAAAGGAGTGCATGTTTCCACCCAACCATAGGCATAGCCACTCCTAATGGATTTACTGCTTGCCACACCTAAGATAGACCATGATTATTTGAGAGAGATTTTTTCTCCTTAATCAATGATAGTCAGGGACAGAGGTTACTCTCCTCCTCCCATAGATACTTGGCAACCGATTTTTCTCTATACTAAGCAAGGAGGTCTGTGCAAGTACTTCCATAGTCACTCGTCAACCCCGTTTATCATATTGTAATGAAACCCATTCCCATGGCTTCTTATAGCCAAAAGGAGCTTACTTCACATTTTTCCTCTCAACTCCAAAGTCGAACAACGCTCTCTTCTCTTCTGGAGATTATTTTCTCCATTATGCTTCCTTGCAAATCTACCTATGTTCCCTCCTAATAATTCCTTTCTTACCTTCCTCAGCAAGGTTGCATGGGTTAGAATCCCAACTCATGGTCAGTCCTGGAAGCCTTATAGATGGGTACCCTTCCCCATCTCATCATTAGCTCTTGAGAAGGCCTTCCAAATACCAGCCTAACTGGTAATTCATATCTTAGTCAAATGACTATTGAGAAATTACATTCAGTAAGTAATGGCTTGGTGAGGTTCATCTCAACCATTATTGGTTTCCCTCACCATATCACTCATAGAATCCATGGTCTATCTTGGAAAACTCCCCCCTTTCAACAGTTGTGCAACACATATCCATTTTCTATTAATAACAAAAAATTCATACATTGACCCTTTTATACAAAGGTTCATCAAATCAAACATTCACACATATTTATTCCACCATAGTCTCTTGTCCAGTTATAGTTATATTTACAAACTGGGGGAAACATGGATATTATAGAGAGTGTCCTTGACTTTTGTGTCCACTATTTGATTAGTGGATTCATTTTCCATGTAGTTAGAGTTTATATTTGTTGGTGTTAACTATTTTGTGATCTCTGAGGTGTCTAATAGTGGTGGAAAATATGGTTGAAGGAGATCCACATTGAGCACTGGGTGCAAGCCAAGGAAGGGTGGAGTGTTGAGCTCAAAATAATTTCCACCCACAACCTTGGTGATAGTGTAAGTCCCATAGAGAAGTGGATAGCGCTTCTGATGGGGCCCTGTATGGCACTCTTTCAGCAAATGTAACCATACCTTGTCTCCATCCTAAAATTGGTGTGGTACCCGGTGTTGATCATGGTGTTGATTGTACTTAGCATTGGATTTCTAAAAAATCTCATGAACCTGTTGGAGGATGTGTTAAATCCACTCAATGAATACGATGGCTTTGTCAACCTCATACTGAACATGGGAATATTATTCCTCTGTGCTTGCAAGAGGTAGTGCAACATAAATCAGACCCAAGGGTTAGAATCATAGCCCCACTTGAAATGGGCTATGGTCAGTGGAGATATGGAGAGTCGTGTTGTAGTTTTGTTAAACATAGGGAAGACTCTCATCCCATGTATGTAGAATCTTAGAGTTATACATGTAAATGATGTGAAAAATCATCTGATTGGCGACCTCTATTTGGCCATTAGTTTGGGGGTGGAAAGCAGTAGATTTAGTGAGCTTGGTGTCCAACAATGACCAAAGACTCGACCAAAATGTGTTGAGGAACCTATTATCCCGATATGATATGATCATCTGTGGTATCCCAAAATGGACCCACACTCGTTCGAAGAAGAGCTTGGCAGTATCTGCCACTATGATGCTCTTCTTGCAGGCCGTGAGAATGGCCATCTTCAAAAATCGATCAACCACCACAAATACACAATCATTTCCTTGTTTGGTGGAAATAAGGGAAGACATGTAATCCATCGAGATGGATTCTCAAGGCCTCCTGGGAGTAGGAAGAGGGGTTTATAATTCTTGTGTCTTGATGGATGGATTGGAAATAGAACATGTAGTGCAAGATCTGATATACGTGCTGACGTCCTGTCAAATTTTTGGCCAATAAAAATATTTTTGTAGAATGACCACAGTTTTCTCCATGTCAAAATGTCACACCATCCGACTATAATGAGCCTCCCAAATAATGTTTTCACACTCTCTTGTGGGAACACATAGGTGTCCCAGATGGCATACCATTCCATCCTGAATGTGAAAATCGGCGACATTCACACCTATACCTAGGAGCTGATAGGTGGTGGTGAAGTCAGGGTCATGTTGATAAGTTTGGGGCCACTCAAATGATTTATTCCCATAGGAATGGAGCATGGTGGTCAATTCAACAATGAGAGATTGACTGAGGAAGTCAACAACATGATTTTTTCTCCTTGTCTTATACTTGATGTTGATATGGAATTGTTGTAGGTATGTGGACCACTTTAGATGACAATCATTCTGTAACTTCCCTTGTGTTTGTATGAACTACAAAGGCTTGTGACCAATGTGGATGATTGTATCCTTTCCTAGAATGTAATGTTACCATTGAAGACAAGCTTTCACAATGGAATACATTTCCTTTTCATAGGTGGGGTATTTTTGAATGATATCTGAGAGTGGCTCACTATGGTATGCTACTGGATGACTGTGCTGAGTGATAATTGTGCCTACAATATAGTTGGAGGCATCCGTATTAATCTTGAATGGTTGTTGAAAATTGGGTAAGGAGAGTATTTGATTTGAGCACAAGTGATGCTTCAAAACATCAAATTCTTTTTTTTTTTTCTTCCCCCATGTCAGCTTTTTCTTTCCACCACTCTTGGTTGCTTGGATGAGGGCCCATGCAATATGGGAGAATCCCAACATGAATCTTCAGTTGAAGTTGGAAGTCCTAAGAAGCTCCAAATCTAGGTTAGTGTGGTCAGGGATGGCCAAACACAAATGACTTGGATATTAGTTGGATACAAATGTACCACATGCTCATCAACAATGTATCCCAAGTATTGGACCATGTTCATTCCAAAGGAGCATTTTTCCAAGTTGGCATATAGCTTGTGCTACCGTAGAGTTCTCAAAACTTGTTGAATATGTTGCATGTGATCCTCCAAAGTCTTATTGAATATGAGGATGTCATCCAGATATACCACCATAAAATAGTTGGTGAAGGGTCTCAATACATCATCCATCAATATCATGAAAGTTGTTGGTGCGTTTTTTAAGCCAAAGGGCATGACCAACCATTTGTAGAGACCTTCTTTATATTTGAAATTTATCTTTCATACATAGGTCGGATCGATGGGAACCTAGTGGTAGCCATACTTTAGGTAAATCTTGTTGAAGAACTTTTCCCCCTTGAGTTGGTCAAGAAGGTCATCAATTCATGGAATTGGGTACCATTTCCTAACTGTGATTTTGTTTAATTCTCTGTAATCAATGCAGAGCCACCAGGTCCCGTGTTTCTTCTACACCAGTATAATCAGGCTTCTGCAAGGGGAGGAGATGGGTTGGATGTGCCCCTTTTGAAGAAACTCTTGGATGTGGCACTTGATTTCATCGTCTTCCATAAACGAGCGACGATAGACTTGTCCATTAGGCATAGGTGCACCAGGCATTAGATCAATTGGATGATTAACTTGGCAGTGAGTCAGTACCACGATGGGTGAAGAAAAGATGTCTCTATTCTCTTCCACAATACCATCCAGTTGCTTCTACTACAAACAGAGGCTCTGTGTAGAGGTCATAGATGTGGAAGCGACCTTCTACTTACTACAAGCATGGATCACAAAGAAGACAAACTTCTCGATCTGTGAAATGACCTTATTACATTTCTTAAAAGAGATTAAAGAAATAGTAGTAGGAGGCACTACCTCTAGTATCTTGTACAATTGTGTACCCAAAGTAATAATAACACTACGGGTTCTAGACTCACACACAACATGTCGCTTCCACAAATATGGTTGGCCTAAAATAGCATCAAAAAATTCAAGGGGAGAATATCATACAATACCTTGTCTTTTAGGATTCATTCCATAGGGAAGATGACATTTTTGGTTGACATGAATATCTCTTCCTTGGCGAAGCCAGCCGATGGTGTAGGTTTGCAAGTGCAGTGTTATTGGTAGGTCCAGCCACTTGATGACCTATACTGAAATCAGGTTCTTCTAACTATGACTATTGATAATGAAATGAAGCAGAGCCCCCTTTAAACACATATGTGAGTGAAAGAGGCATTCCCCTTCCTCTGTCTCTTCTAGTTCACTTGGATGGAATTTGGTGGTAGTGAAAGTGGCACTGGGTTCATCATCGATAATTTGCTTCCCACTTTTTGGATTTGTTTCAGAGTTAGAATCTTCCTCTGAATCAGAATCTTTCAAGTCGGCCATCAATGAGTTCTTGGAGTGACATTATTCAGTGTTGTGCCAAGGAATTTTATGGTATTCACACCACTTACCATTTTTTGGTGGGTTGTCACCACCTTTTCCTTTCTTCAGCTGTGAGGAATTTGCAGATCCAAAATCCCGCCTCTTCTACTTAAATTTCTTCTCGATCTTGATAGCATATTTGTAAGCCACACCTAATGATGTGATGTCCAGAAAATCCAATTCCATTTGAATTCATATATGTATACATTTGTGTTATTTGAACACCATATGTTTTTTAGATTCTTTGATACCCAATTTGGTGCACAGAGTATGGAAAATATTGGTGAAATCCGGTACTGTTTGGTTCCTTTCGTGAGGCAGCATGGTCCATCTTGTGTACTGGTCCTGGTAGCTTCCAACAAGTAGGATTGTTATTTAATGGAATCCCTAAAGGAATTCCATGTGGAGGTGACCAAAAATATTTCATATTCCTTTGTGGACCTTTTCTCAGAGTAAGTATCCCACTAGTCCTTAACATGGGGGATGACCTTGAGGAGTGAACAAGTAATCTTTTCCCTATCGGAAAAATTGTGGACTGAAAAATACCCTTCAAGTAGATTCAACCATTTATCTACAGAATCTGCATCTATCAGTCCTACAAATAATGGAACATAAAAAATTAATTGTACCTTGAATGAGGTTGCATGGCCACTTGACAAAGATTCTTTTCCTGTGGGAAGTCGTCGAAGGATCTGTGCAAAGTTGTCCATCATTTCATTCCTTTGTCGCGCAAGGGATTCCTTGAGAAAATTTTTAAAAGGATGTCCTGCTCCATCATATTTCTTGTCATCCCCCATGATTTTTGGTCAAACTCAGAATGGTCTATCTCACAAAGGATCGATTGGTTTGATTCCCAAATTCTTGTACCGAGAGCTTGTCGGGGACATGCACAAAGAAAAAAAACTGAAGAGCGGACTGCTCTAATACCACTGATCTAGATTTATGAGAGAAACAAAATTAATAAGAGATTGAATACAATAACATATATATATATATGGAGAAAAACAACAGATATCCAATGAACAATAACTTATATTGAATAAATAATAGGTTTAAACTCTAAAACTACATAACTAAAACAACTTGCTCGAATGGTGGTATCCATATCTGAGAAGAGACCTGGTTGCTACGTGCATCCATATGAGAAGAATGATTACAATGAGGCTCTAGAGGAATTTTTAACATTACTCATGAATTCCAAAACCCTAGGCATCCAAAAACCTAACCCTAGGAGATGAAACGCCAAAATGTATGTGGGCCCTGATGGGTAAGTCAATACCTCAACTTCTCGGGGTCGTAACGTTTTCATACGACCTCTGTTTTAGGTGTGTGATAGCCCGTTGGAAAAGTATTCTTGAGAAATACAAATTATGTTTTCAAACTCTAAATTTGTCTATAGTTTGACTATGGAAAGACAAAAAAACATTGTTTAGGTCCCCAAAATGGCCTTGGAAGTACAAAAAGATGTATTGATATGAAAATTTCCAAAATAAGCCACTTGGAATAGGTGGGCAGCCACAAATATCCACCTAGATATTGTGTAGGGATTTAGGATAGCCCCGAAATGGAAGAACCCACAATTACAAATAAATGTCATCATTACAAAGAAACGTGTTGAACTAAAAATTGTCAAGATGAGCCAGTTGAAATAGGTTGGTGGCCACCAATATCCACCCGGATTAGTCGATCACCTTGAATCCTATCGAAAGTGTTTTTTCCCACAAGTTCAATGAGTAATGAGGGGATAATTCTATGGGGTTTGAAAAAATTTCCGTCAAAATATTTAAGGATGGTTTCTGATGTGGTAAGTTGGGGAGAACCAATAGCTTTCCAAAATGTCAAGGACATGACACAAGTTGCGACACCTTCATCAAGTACTGTTCGGAAAACATTTTTATTAAGAGATCAAGCATTGATTTTTAATTCTAATTGGTGTGATAGGAGGGATTCATTTCGATTCGTGTCGAAGGAAATAACATTGGATTCTACAGGGTCAATTCCACCAATGGTTGATAATAAGGCTTTACATTGTGTAGGGAAGGATTGTAGTACTTCTAGTGCTGACATGGCACAAGGGGCTTGTGTGAGATATTATACTATACTATAATTTTGGGTTTCCTGAGCATTAGAATTATGTGTAGTTCAACGAAGTACCCCCTTTGGAGGGCGTAGGGAAGGTTTGATAGTTGGTTTCTCTAGTGTGAGAGGGCCATTGTGTGGGGTGGTTGAGGGGGGGATCCTTGGGTAAAGAATCACTTTATGGAGAATCATAATTATTGTCTCTAGTAGATATAGAAAAATATTTAACCATCAAGATGTTTACATACAGGGAGTCAGGGTTTTCACCTAGTGGGGGTGCTTAAGTTTGCACGACAATTTGTTGTTGTTGGGGGGGGGGAGGATTTGTTAAAATTGCAGGTGTAGAAGAGGATGTCTCTCCCTCAATATATTAATGAATTTCAGTGAGATGAGGAGAATCTTTGGTGAAATGATCCTCTTTACAAATAATGAGGGATATTTCTCCTTTCATTTTATTTTACCCTCAATGTTGTTTTCTTGGGTTTTGGGGCCCGACTACTGAGAAGAGTTTTTCTTTTTCTTCTACAATTTTTTGGGTGCGGTTGATCGCACCATATTAACCTCATAGGTTTGGGAAGAGGGATTGTTTGAAGTGATGGTATGGAAAGATGAGATAGGATTGGTAGCATTAGTTGATTGGCTATGTTTCCCAGTCATATGACCGATTGTATCTATGGAAACATGACTGATCATACCATCGACATGGGTCTAGGTGTAGGTTTGGTTTGATCATTTGACAGTCGAGGAGAGTTAGGAATCATGTCATATAACATGCTTGATTGAGAGTATACAAAATCTAAATAATGGGCTCTATTGATGGCTTGTTCCTCGGTAACAATGCCTCCAATGGAGACATATCGAGCTATAGGTGGAAAAAGAGACTTTGTGAAACAATCAATTAATAATTCATCAAGGATTGTGGCTTTGATTAATCGGCACTGACACCTCCACTGATGAAAGTGATCAAAAATATGGGTGGAATTTGATTGGAATAACGAGGTTAAGAGCTCAATAGCAGTTAGTGGATAGGTAATTGAAAGTGTGTCAAAATTTCCATGGCAAGGGAATTAAAGTTGTCAAAGGAGATCCACAATATTTCTATATACCATTTAGTTGTTGATCCTGTAATGGTTCGTTGGAAGCATCATAAGAAAATAGAGTCATCCATCAAGGAGTTTGAAGAACACCATATATGGAAAGTCATCACATGATTATTTGGATCTTCTCTAGGTTTTTCATCAAATTTCAGAAACTCAGATGAAATTTTAGCAGGAATGGGGGGCCAAAAATGGGAATGGCATATGGGGTCATTAATAAAACTTGAAAGATCTGGAAAATATAAAGTTTCCTAGAATGAGAGTTTTTTTTTTACATGTGGAGGTTGGTGATATGGTCCTCCTCCATGGGGAGGTTTTTCTGGAGGTCCTCATCCATAAGGTGTTCCTCCACGGGGTCCTCCTCCATAGGGTGGTCCTCCAGGAGGTACTCCTCCATAGGGTGGTGGTCCCCCAGGAGGTCCTCTACCATAGGGTGGTCCTCCACCATAGGGTGGTCCTCCACCATAGGGTAGTACCCCAAGGAGTGCTCCTCCATAGGTTGGTCCTTTAGGAGATTTGCCACCATAGGGTGGTCTTCCAGAGGGTCCACCTCCATGGGGTGGTCCTCTGGGGGGTCTGCCACCATAGGGTGGTCTGCCAGAAGGTCTTCCACCATAGGGTGGTCTTCCTCCTGGTTGAGTGGAAATTTCAAGATTGGCGGGTTCTTGATGTTGGTTCCATATAGTCTTTTTTATTCCTGGGTAAGGGTGGCCAAATAGTAGGATGGTGGTAGAAGGAATAATTTGGCCCCATGTTGGTTGTTGTCCGGTAGCTGGGGATTTACCCCTGTTGATTTTTTCCCCAAGAGTGAGTATGTCCATGTGGTTGGGGGTTTCCCCCTTGTGGTTGGTTTCCCCTAGTAAAATAAATTTTGGCTCCCAATAGGAGGGTATGCCCCCATTGAAAATGATCCAAAAGTCGAGGGTTACCCCCCAATTGGATGTTGACTAGATATTTTTCCTGAGTACAATGGTTTTCCCCTAGTGAAAGGCTGTCTCATATATGTTTGTTTTCTAAAACCCATTAGTTGACTTCCCTAAGGAGGTAATCCTCCCATCTAAGGTTTTTTTTCGGAAATTTTTTGGATCCCCTCCTTATAACAGTGGGGTAAATAAAGGTTTACCCCCAGTGGGGGGTGTGGAAGGTTGGGTTATTGAAGGTGGCAGTAAAATGGTTGGGACAACTTGTGATACAGATGTCAATTTTGAGTGGAAATAAGTTTGAAACATATGGGATATGCCAGATATAGGAAGATGCGGGGAGTGTGAACAGGCATGTGATGTATCTCATTGCAAGAGTTTAAAATATGAGTGAATAGTTTCATCTAATTGATGTAAAATATTGTGGCCAAAGGGTTTTTCAGGAGTATGGATATGATCATATGGACCATAAACCCATGGTGGCGTAATGAATCCTTCCGACTGGTGGAGTTGTTGTTATTCCATGTTCACGACTTCTTCATAGGGTACACATGGTAGATGAGGGTAATCGATATCGAGTTCATGTTCTCAATAGGAGTTTACCCATATGAGGATGGGAACAAAATGGAATTTCAAGGGTGGATTGACAGGAGGGACAAAGCCTTCTTGAAAATCAATTCCTTTTGTATGTTCGATCAAAGAGGTAACAATGCTTTCATATTCATAGAGGTTTTCCTCCTAGAGTTCCTCTCGAGGATGGTCTTTGGGTGAGTTGGGAGGCAAGGGTTCATAATGTAGAGGAGGAAAACCTTGAATCCTTTGAGACATATGTAGGTCTTGGTTGGACAAGATTGAATTATGACAATGAAAGTCTTGAGGCCAACTAAAGAAAATAAATAGCACGTGCTAAGAAATCTAGGAATCCAGCAAACAAACCAAAGCTTCTCACAATGAGCTCACTAGTTGGTGATGAAAAGCAACATTGCGGGAACATGTGAGAAGGGGTGGGTGTAAGTGGGTGGATTATTTATTTTGGTGTCCTACTTAATATACTTACACCTTGATGCAAGCTCCCCAATGGTCTATCCACGGGTTTCCCTCCAAGGATTCTGAGTGAGTTTGACCAACGTCTAATCTAGGTACAAGGAAGGCTCCCCTTCGTCATCACCTTATGTAAAATACATAAATATTATGGAAAATAAGGTTACCAACTCGCAGTCAGCCTTTGGGCATGTATAGTTGACAATCGGGCTCGACAGTATGGGTAGGATATCAAGTACAAAATTCCTCAAGAGCACTGAGAATAAGAGGATCGAAAAAATATTTAGAGGACCCCGAACATATTCGGGATTCACAAAGTTCCAGGGCGAAATGGAAACAACCGGTTTTCAAGAACAATCCCCAATATACTATTGTTCCACTACGTTTGGTTAATCCTCAGAGGGGTAATCTTTGTTTCCCAACTGCACACAACCTTGTGTGTATCCCCTGTGTGAGAGGGGGTTCCCAACTATACCTATACGGAATTTGGATTTAAGTGCTCTTTAGGGTTCTATGGTTTTTTTTTTGTGGTCCTGGACAATTTACTCACTTGTCTTAGTCCAAAGACCCTAAACCTAGACTATTGTTGGTGTTCATATAAAATGAAAGTCTAGTCAATTTTATTAACGCGTGTTCACTTTTAAAGTTGTTTTTTACTCAAAGGGTTGCATGGAAGTGAAACACATGATGTGAAAGGACTTGACTCCAAATAGGTGCAAAGGAATGAAATTTCAACAATTTTCTTTTCAATGAATCCTATTTATGGGAGGGAGAAGAGTGATTTTATTTTTTCTTCTTATGTAAGAGAACACCCCAATGCACACTGATTCACTTTGATTCTTGCAAATGAGAGAAAAGGACAATTTTCCAACCAAACTTATTGGATGCTTTTCGAAATTCCTAATCAAACACAAAGTGTTTCAACCA